>CAIGRL010014763.1:0-13978 GCA_903798325.1 Fraxinus xanthoxyloides | reverse complement strand
AATTGGAAGATGAAAAGATGAAACTCTCAAGTTGTCCCTATACTTCAACCTTAGAATTTACAATATGTGGCTTTCTTGTATTTATATGATAGGGTTAGGGTTGAATGGGCCGGATAAAAATTCTTGAAATTGCGATTAAAAAATTCTCGACTAGTTTTGTCACTCGAGCGAAAGTTTAGCGACAGTCGAACGATGGCTTATCGCTCGAGCGATGACCCAACCACATTCTAGCAAAAATATTTCTGTTTCTGTCGCTCGTGGAGAAGATCTAGCTAGATTGCAATGCCATTTTTCCTTCTTTTCCTTTCTCGAACCCTTGACCTAATACAACACAATTTCTACTATTTGCAAGTAACTCTTTGACTTTTACAACATATTAATTTTAGTCCATTTTGTTCACAGACTTGCCAATTACATTAAATACCTATCAATTTTAATCATGAAGCAAACGATGGGTTAATTGACCAAATTTGTTAAATTACTTGATTGATTGGCTACCAATTAGATAATTTATAATTGTATGCTTGCTTGTTGAAATATGCTAAAGTTTTGTTTGAAAACAAACAATTGTTCAAGTTTGAGGGTACTTGATAAGTGAAACTTATACATTTATTTAGATCGTTAAATAGGAATATTTAGGGTATTTTTAATGAATTATAGTTCAATCTCATGTATTTATTATTTGTTAGGTAAAACTCAATGAATTGAATTGAAAATAGAAGAATAGGACGAAATTGGCAAAAAGAAAAGGATTTTCAAAGTTTAATGATCAAATTGCAAATATTCAATAGTTAACTCAGACTATAAAATGATTCTTGAAGATCATGCGGTATCAATTGGATGAGATTTGAAGTCAATGAAAATGATCAAAAATACCGTGGAGGAAGTTGAGCGACAAAATTACACTTGGTCCCAAACTTTTTAAGACCATGTGTATGCATGGTGTAACTCCATTACACTCGCATGACCCTCATTTTCGACGATACCAATCAAAGAGCTTCTATCATGCTTGGCAAAGGCAGATAACTATGAGCACACATATCTATAACTTGGCTGACAAACCAATTTCTTTTTCTGATTCAAACTCTTTTGGAACCACTTTTGGAGGTGTTTCTTAACCAAATTTTTTATGGTAATATACACAAGACAAAGACAAAACATCAAATAATCTCTCTCTCTCTCTCTCTCTCTCCACATCATATCATAAATTCTTTTAAGTACAAGGATAAATTCATCATAAGTTGGAGAGAAGAACAAATCTAGCAAGAAATCGAGATCAAGAAACATCAAGAACTTGAAAATCAATTTTTGGGATTGAAGATCAAGAACAATAAATAGATTTTACATCTCCTTCTTATATTTATAAATTTTGGGTGATAATTTTCCAATTCTTTTATCTTTTTATCCTTAGAAATATGCTAGGTTAGATTCCTTTTGTGTTAGGATGAAGATGAACATTATTACCATCTATTTGTAGTTCAAATTTCTAGTGGTTTAATTAATTTGTGTTCTCGATTGATCTTGTATGTTTTGTTGAATTATTTAATTATTTAATAACCAGTTACGTAATTAGTTTCTTGCTATAGTGCTGTGAGGTTCATAATAGATTTAGAACTTTGAATTTCAATATATGGCTAACAGATTTTAGGAATAATATATATGACATGTGTAATCATATATATAATTGTGTAATTGAATGCACTACTTTGCATATGAATTTAAACTAGGAATAAGATCGGGTTGTGCTCAGAATAGGTTTAACTTACCTAATTGAATTATTGATTATCATAAATACACAAATCACACTTAATTACATAGGTCGTGAATTGGAAATAGGATATTAATAGTGGATTCAGAATTCCAATGGGTTCATTTGCATATTTAGTTAAAAATAATCTTAGATAAGTAGTAGAATATTTTAGATAAATAATATAAATCTCTTTTGTACTACTGCATTCGAGTTTAATAACAAATTAATACAATTCAATTGAAGGTTTATTCCTCATGGGATGATAATCTTTACTTACTAAATTATTACGTGTACGTTTGTGAGTTTTGCACAAACAATACACATATCAATATCAAGTGAAATAATCGATAAAATTGATAAATCACTTTTTACGACCTCCAGTTTGAACAAACTTTAAATTATATATATCGGTATAAATTAAATATAGGAGTCTAGCACTTCACTTGATAGAACGAAAGGGTAAACATACCATTTTGACTTCTACACATATATCACATTTATGATTAGCATCTAAATCGAACTTTGATAATAAATCTAGTTTGATTAATTTACGCTAACTATTAAAATTCACATGTCCTAATCATTTGTGTCAAATATTAAATTACTGAAACATGTAAGTAGAAGATGTCAATTCATTCACCACCGAGGTACAAAAATCATTACATTCATTTTGAAAAGGCCCTTAATTAGGTAGGGTTTTCCTGCAAATAGTTCGTTCTTGATTAGTACAAATTTGTTTAATACAAATACTAACTCAAATGTGTTCTTGTTTATCAGAGAACTAGATATCAAATTCTTTCAAATATCGGACATATAAAAAACATCATTCAAAGTGAGTTTATTTCCACTTGTCATTTTCAACACTGTCTTTTCATGTCGGTCAACTTTGAAAGATGAAGAGTTTTCCATGTAAAATTGTTCATCATGATTGATCACCTTGTAGGTGGAGAACATCCAATGGTTTGTACATATATGTCGAGTAGCTCATGTATCTATTCATCATTCTTTAGTATTCTCTACTAAGTTTCATACAAAATGACCATAGAAAGATTCACGTCTTCCACCTTATCAAAAAGATTGTCATGTTCTGTTATATTGGCATGAACATTTTGTCCCTTGACAATCTTTGCCTTCTTACAATTCGTAGAGCGATGTTCCTCCTTACCGCAAACTTCAAACTTTCTATGAGCATTTGAAGAACTATATTTCGCTTTGCCGTTGTGTTCTCTTTTTGTTAGCCTTTACACTTCTGTTATCGATTTAATATACCACAATTGTACGGATCGTAACAAATAATATGGTAACCTAAGAGTTCGAATATCGCTTCCACGAGGATTACTAACTAATAATTGATTCAATTATTTACAACTTTAATTTGATTAAAAAAAAGTTGTTATTTTTCCTTTTGTTATTTCCTATTTTAAATATACTAAAATAAATAAAAGTTATTTTTTTAATATGATGTTTTAAGTTTTAGGATTCATGATTTATCATAATTACTCCCTTAATATCAATCACAAATTTTTATACCATCGATTATGTTTACCCAATCGAATGCTTCAACATATTCAATTTATCCCTTTCGAATTCTCATTGATTCTATTTAATTAAGTCAATTTCATATCTCAATGTGAATTTGGATATATCTTAGTTAAACATATTAAATCTTTAAAAATTCATGTAAAGACCGCATTAATTACCATAAGTATTTCTACGTTTTAACTTACAAAATCGATGAATTAATGGCCGATCAATCCAAGCATTAAGATTGGAAGTAAAAGCAATTCACAAAACCAATTTAAATTTTTTTAATTAAAATTAAGGTTCAAAAGTATGTTACAATCATTCATCATAATTAATTACTTAATTACACATCATGTCAGAAGAAGAAAATAAGAAGGAATTAAAGTACATCACCGAATTTAAAAGAAAAACATAAAAGGATGAAGATCTTTCTCCAAGATTCCACATTTTTCTTGTAAAATATTGAAATCTTCGCTTGTTGATTGACTTTTTAACCCTCCTTTTGGTTTGAATAACATATATACAATGAATCCCCTAAGCCTCTTCTGAATGCATGTGTCTAATGAAACCATACAAGCCGCCTTTAGTTGCTGGACTAAGATATATACTTATATAACAAGATTTAGGCAAAATTCTTATTCAACTTGATTTCCACCAATGAGCTTAAGAACAGAAGGAAACAAATTCATTTTTCAATTGGATTCCTCTTCTCATGTGACTTTAGTCATTCATCTTCTAATCTTAAGCAATTAAGTCATCTTCATTCTAAAATTATAATAGTTGACCCGAGACAAGCTTCGAAGTTTGCAATTTAGTCCTTAAGAATTCAACTCTTGAAACTTTATGAGTTTTTACCAAATGCTCCATTAATACTTCAAATTGATCTCTTGTAATTGGGTTAATCTTCAATTGCTTCAAATCAACTTCAATTAAGTTTCAAATAGCCTCTTCTCATATAAAGTGTATCCAAGTTGGGATTTTCCTACAGTTAACATAATTTACACAAGTAGATAATCACTCAACTTACATAATAATAATAATAACAACAGAAGCCCAAATAAGAGCATAAAATACAGTTACCAACTTGCTTCCACTATGTTGGCCTTCGATTCCATCGATTGAAATGCACCACTCATTTTTTTAGATTTGTGATTATCTTCTTCTATTCTCAACTGAATAGTAATATCTTCAATCTTCATTTTCTTATGCTTATGTTTCAGGTAATTCTTGAAGTCCTTCCATGAAGGCGGCAATTTTTCTATGAGGGCAACAACTTGGAATGATTCGAAGATTTTCATTCATTCGACATAGATATCACTAAGTATCACTTAAAATTACTAAACTTGGAAGATGATATTTTTGTTATCGACCATTTTGTAATTCAAAAAATTCAGATAATGAAATTTTGTTGTATAGGCATTAGGGCTGTAAATGGATCTGATATAGATCGGATCTACCTGTATCTGATTCGATCCGATATGAATAATTATCCGATTTGATCTATCCGCTAATCCAATGAATATTTGATTATCAAATTCATATCCATTTTGCTATGTTATTGGATATCTGATTTGATAATCCGATCTGAGATTAAAGAAATTAGGAAAAAATGATGTTGAAATCAACTTTTTTTTCCAATTCTTAAACGGGTTTAATAATTATAAATTTTTCATTTTTTTCATTTTTTAAATTTGATGACTTCTTATTATAAATTTATTTATTTATTTTTACAAATAATATGCCATAAAAATATTTTACCGACTCAATTGTAAATGGATCGAATTGTTATCAAATCCAATTGACCTATATCCACATTTGATCCATTTAGTTAATGGATTATCGGATTTAGATCTTGATCGAGTTATCAGACTTAGACCCTAAGTCTATCTCCTATTAATTTCATCGAATTCGGATCAAAATTCAATCCATTGATAGCTCTAATAGACATCTTCGATTTTGTACTTGGTGTCCAAAGAATCCCACAATTCTTTTGAAAACCTTACATTACACTACACATTATATAATTTATTGTCCAACCTATTGAGTACAAAGTTTCTATATAGAAAATTTGAGTGCTTCCATATATTAACCCTAGGGTTAACCCTAGGGATAACAATGGGGTAGGTATGAGACGGGTTGGCCATTTTCACCCCGTCACATCGAGTATTTTTGTTATCTTACCACATCCTTATACCTTGTTAAAACGGAACGGTGCGGGATGGGGCAAGCCTATTGTCCCATTTATTTTTTCTTTTTATTTTTTATTTATTTTAATTTTTACTTTCAATTTTTTATGTCTTTAGTTAGTAAATATTATTACTTTTTTCACTAATTTGTTAAAAGCAACTTATATTCTCTTTAAAAATGATGATAAATCTATTATTTTTGTTTGATAAAAAACTTAAATATGAAACTAATTTTAAACGGGGCGGGGACTATGTTTCTCGTACCCATACCCGTACCCGATTCGGGGTAATGATCATCACCCTGTTCACGCCCCGTTTATACGGTTACGCGGTTAATTCCCACCCCCACTCGAGGCGGGACCCCACGAATATCCGGTTAAACGGGTTTTTTTTTTTTTGCCATCCCCAATCAACTCAGGCTAATTTCTCAAATTCACTTTTATCCTCTTCGTAGGAAAGTGCATATTTCTTGAGAAAACATTGCCAACTTAATGTTGTTAGATGAAACAACATTTTTTATTGCCAATGGTTGAAATTTGACCCATTAAATTTCTCAGTTTTTTTGGATAAAATTTAAGAGTAGATTATCGGATGTAACCATTTTTGATACACAAGAAGAAGATAAATGAATGAGTAAAAGTAGAACAAATCAGAAAAATAAATTCATCTTAAGAATGTTGCTTCTAAAGTATCGGATTATCCTTTAAACAATCTAAGATATTTACGCTTGCGGATTTTGGGAATTGATTTGAATAGATTAACATAATGATCAACATGATGAAAATATCAATTCCACTCTCTCACTTCATGAAATGTCCTTAAAACAAATTTGCTATATTTTATGATGCTTAAAGGCAGTCAACAATCTTCTTTGAGGATATAATAGATTTCGTCTCTTAGAAACAATACCACAATCAGTAAGAGTTCAATGAACTCAATAAAGTGTTTCGCACTCAAAAAATAATATCAGAATTTAAAGAGGGAAATGAAATTCAAAGTGTCAGAGTTTATGATAAAGACAGTGTAAATTTTCTGACAGCAAATGCTTGTACCGTTTGGAAGAAGGAAAAACACGTGCGTGTGGACTTAGAACCGAACCTAATAGGAACTAAGTCTCCCCCCTTCCAAAAACTAATGATACCTTTTGGAGTTCAAATCCAATTGCCAAATTTCCATCATATAAACTAAATTTTTTTCCAAGGTTTCCTATCTTAAAATCCAAGCACATACTTCGTACATAGTAGTGGGGGGAGAGGGTGGGGTCTAAGACCTCTACCATATGAACCAAAAGACAAAATTATGTTAAATAACAAGTAACATGTTGCAACATTTAGGTTGTTTGAAAAGTTATAATACCATAAATTTTACATATACATGGACTTTATTCATATATACAAACTAGTGGGTGCACGTGTAGTGGGCGGTGCAGTGTAAGTAATGATGTTTACATTTGGCTATGTGGTATTTCAATGAACAATGAAATCTATTTGAAGGAAGGATGACTACATTGGATTATATGATATTTCTCATTCATATTCATTATCATTTTTTCAAAAAAGTGTCCCTTGCACACTTCTCATTCAAAGAAGTGTTCCCTGCACACTTCTCATTCATATTCATTCTCAAAAAAATGACATGGTTCCCCTGCATGTTAATATTTCTCATTTAAATGGAAGATAGAAATTCTATGTGGCCAATAATAGTATTAAAAATAACAGTTAGACAAAATAAAATCATTTCAAAAGTGTAATCTCTTAAAATGGGAAGAATCGTTCTTTATCTTTTCCATATCCATCCATTTCTAAATTTCTCCATTCTTCACAGCCAAATCGAAATGAAATCATTCCCCACAATTCAGTCTCAAGTCAACTGTATTTATATATTAATTATTCAAACAATATCCATTTTACATTAACTTTGTTACTCTTTCGTGGTCATTTGTGAAATACCTTTGTATATTTTTCCTTTAAAACTTTCAACTACTTCCCTGATTATTCTGTGTATTTCCATTTTTAAACTTATAAATTCATTAGGTATATATTCGTATTTATATATTAATTATTTACATTAGAGATTTAGAAATCGAATGTATATGTGATTGAAGAAATATAGTCAACTAATTTCTACACACCACATATACTAAAGCATCTTATCTTTTATTTCTTAGCAAAGACAATCTTATGGAATTAGATTAAGCATTGGATAAGCATGCTAAGAAATCAAATGCAATCGTATAAGCCACTATTCTCTGTCACATCAAACTTCAAAGCATGACACTTCAAAGTGTTGTATAAGTCTCTCTCTCTCTCTCTCTCTCTCTCTCTCTCTCTCTCTCTCTGTGAGAGACAGACAGCTAAGCCAGAAGGCCAAAATAATACATTTGTGACTGGAATCAATCCATTTAGACCCCTTGCATTAGCTTTCTGTGAGACTTTGGGGCTGAATCAAAGTAAAGATGGTGATCACTTCACATGCTAGCAAATATAATTAACACTATGAACATATAAAAATCTAGAATTGACAATATAAAACATATGATTTATGGAGTTGATATCCTAGAAAAACATAAAGCTGTAGAAGTGCACACGTGTAGCCTAACACCGGATAACAGATAGAGCATGTGAACGGATCCATATCCTCCTTAATATTTCTATACAACAAAGGAAATTAGTTTGAAAAGATATCCTTAATTGCGGAAAAAATACTTTGGATAAGACTAGAATTTTAAGATCTGTAACTTCATTGGACCCGGAGAAAGACAACTTCAAACAACGGCATCAAATTAGGGTTGCCCTTCTAATTTTCCTTCTTAAGAGTATGAGAAAAGAATTTCTATAGGAGCTATGCTAGCGGTGGACTTTCGAGGATATGTTTGGAATTTTGAAACTTAACAAGGCACCGAGGGTAATTTTCTCAAAAAGAAAATAAAGACACAGGGCCAAGCTTTGCCACAATAAAACCACAACTTAAGTTTAGCATTGCCACTACATCACATTCAAGGTAAGACATCCAAGGGGATTACCTGAAGCTATTATTGACTATATACTTCGAAGTAATGACACACTCCACATTGTGTACCAAAAGCGACTAATACGACGTTTGGGAATACAATGGGACCTCGTAAAACTCAGAAGTCTAATGGAAAAAAGAGTAACAGAATGAACTGGGTAGCAATCCATGCGCTTCAAATTTCACGAAGAAATTTCATGACATAAGCAAGTCTCTTGATAACATTTCGCAAAATAATCAAGTCTCAAAAAATTATTATTAAAATGATCATTACAGAACATCCTTTGCAAATAACGCATACGCATGCTTATTCTATATATCTTTCTTTATGCATCAAATTTAAAGCAACTATAATAATTGACGGTTGCTTTAACAAGTTCAGGAAACACTCTATTTTCTCGCATGTTGTTTGCATTGTTTCTTTTCCAAGGTTGCTTCGAAGGTTTTATGAACTGAGCTGTATACCGGTTCACAGATAAATATTCAGGAAGATACATTCTTTATACAAAAGACAAAACAAGCTTCCAAGCCCCAAAGCTATATAATAGAAAAATTAAAGAAAATTGGAGACATTTATTCAATTGGAAGTGTATTTCTGCCGTACGTTTATCGCAATCACACAAAAATTACAGAATGTACACTTCTGGGTTGGAATATATTCTAATTCCAAATGAATTCTGTTTCTCCAAAAAACCCCAATATAAATCTCATGATCATTCTATTCTAACCCCCAAAAACCCAACTCTATGTGGACCCCTGGCATTGTCATAATCTTGACAAGTTCTTATGTTTACGGCCATAGTGTACCAAATTTAATTTTCTCTATTCTGTAGGACCCATGGCATAAATGAGACCTTAAAGTATTTAGAGTGTTGAATCCAGTTAGCTATTATAAATGATTTACAAATTTTTAAAATTCCAATTGTTAGTACTGAGCTTCAGTGAGATTTCATCCATTTGAATGCAGGCGGAAATTCAGTAGCTCATTTAATTTACATTGTGTTATGTAAAATTTTAACCAAATGGAAGGGATTAAGGTAAAAGATATCCCGTTTGAATTGAGCTCATTTAAACCCTAGTTAGAACTATGGTTAATGTGCCTCAAAACCGTCATAACTGTCCTACATAAAGTTCCAATTTCTATAACTTGGATTTTTGTTTTCCTCTTCCCTAATAAGAAATACCAGTAATAGTTTTTCAACAACATAATAAGCAAATATTTTTCCATTAAACTCTTGCAGTCTATCCCCTACCCTCACCCCACCCCACCCCCACATCAACAAAAAATACATAAAAAACAGAAAACAGAAGAAGAAGGGGGTAGCGTACATACATTGCATAATCAAATGGGCACCAAGTTCTTGAGAAGCCGTAGAGTGAGAGATGGCTTAAAAATGGGAAGTGAAAGCTCGTGCGTGCGCAAATAGAAGTTCTTTGGCAAAGCTGGGTTAAAGTCGGGTCATCGGAATCTGGTGGGTGTATATAGCATATCGGCAGCACAGTTGGGGAAAAAGTGATGGTAAACCGGAGATTGTAAGTGGCAAGAGAATGAGTGGATAGAGAATGAGTGGAAAAGGAAGATCTTGGATCTCGAGAAGGAAGACCGACTAATTCCAAATACTGAAGAGCTGGCTCAAGCTTGTGGCTTGTGAACAGTAGAAAAATACTCCTTTTAATGTAGTTAGACGAGATGAACATCATAGCATGTAAAACATCCCAATGTCAAGATAGGTTTTTTAACCTTCCATAAAAAACTATGATGAAATCACATTTTCAGAATCAACGTCCTATTAACAGTGCTTAGGATGTAAAGATTTTTTCACTTTAAAGATTACTCAATACCTTTTTAAAATTTCTTCGTAGTATAGAAAAGTAAACCTTTAATTAAATGACTTATCAAAATATTATTCATCCAGTTAGTCTATGCATGTATTTACCATGGGCACAAGAATGTTCTCCACCTAAACATAAGAAAAAATAAAGAAGAAATGGAGAAGAAAAGACGCAAAAGTCGACCAGCAACAAGAAGAAACAACAAAAAGAAAAAGAGAAATTTGAGAAAATATAGAAAAAAGAAAAACAAAATACACTAACTCGCTACCAAATCTCTACTACTCTAAGACAGGGTCATTGTGATAGTGATTCAATTCTAGAGACGAAGTGTTATGTTTGGATAAGATATAGTTGATTAATAAATAATCGAAGAAATTAGGTAAGATTTAAGCCCTTGTTTTATCCTCATTTTTGAGGTAAAATGTATTATGTAATAGTGATTTTTTTGGAGAATGTGTAGTTAAAAAATAAGGAAAAGTTTCTGAAATACACGTATAATTATTTTATGGGAGAATGTGTGGTTGAAAATGAGCTTTAAAAAAATGCATTCTTGAAAAAATGAGTTTCAAAAAGGGGCTTAATGTATAGTGGAATTTAATAGCTAGTCAACCAATTAAATTTCTTCGATTACCTTGTACGCTCGTTTCCATTTTGGGCCTAGTTCCCTAACTTTACCAATCGATTTTCCATGAAAACTTTCTTTAGTACCATGTTGTCGATTTAAATGTTCTACTCTGGACATTGGAGTTGTAATACTTAGTCATTTTTCTTTGATATTGTTAGGTATTTAATGTAATTGACTATTCTGTGAACAAAAAATACTAGAATTGATGTGTAAAAAGTCAAGGAGTAGTGTGCAAATAGTGAAAGTTGGGTATTTTAGGTCTAGGGTTCGAAAATGAAAAAGAAGGAAAAATGAAGCAGATTTCCACTCCACTGTCGCCAAGGCTTGACTCGAGCTTCAAAAACAGAGATCTCGTCTTAGACTGTTGCCTCGCCTTCGCTCAAGCGATAATGTTATCCGAAAATGTTTTAATTCATTTTTTAAAGGCATTTTGCTATGACCATTCATTCAATAGCTACCTATAAATATTCTAAAGCCATAGAACGATTTTTCTAAGGTTGAGTATTGAGAAAATACATAGCCTCCATAATATTATTCTAGATGAGTCAGTCATTGTCTGTACCTCCATTTTTTGACGGAAGCAACTATATTTATTTGAAAGTTCGAATGAGAGCTTTCCTTTAAACTTTGGATGAACATATTTGGATGAGCGTTCAAATTGGGTGAACTCCACCTTCAACTATTGTTGCTGGTATAGTCACACATATTGATATTTCACTATGGATTGAAATGAAGTTAGATGAGTGTAAATGGAATAGCAAAGCCTTACATGCGACTGTGTCTACAGAAGAGTTTAAGAGAGTGCCGATGTGTGAGACTGCTAAAGAAGTTTGAGACATTTTAGAAACCACACACGAGGGAACTAAAATTGTGAAAAATTCTAAACTGCAAATGTTAACCTCTAGGTTTGAAGAAATTAGGATGGCGGATGATGAATCATTTGATGATTTCTATGCTAAGCTTAATGATATAGTCAATTTGAGTTTCAACCTATGTGAAATGATCACCAAGTCCAAGATCATTAGAAAAGTCCTTAGATCCCCACCAGAAAGGTTTAGGCCTAAAGTCACTGTAATTGAAGAGATAAAGGACCTAGAGCTATAAAAATTGAAGAGCTCATAGGATCTGTACAAACCTATGAACTCACCATCTATCAACCTAAAAATGTTAAATCTATAGCCATGAGCACTGTTAGAGAAGAAGAGAGTGAGTCTACTGATACCGAGACTCTTAGGGACGACGAAATAGCTTATTTCGTTAAAAAATTTCAGAAGGTGATGAGGAATAGAAGAAAACCTCAAGATCGGAAAAACGAAATCCTGAATAAATTCTCGAAAGATAGACGTGAGAAAAATAACTCCAGGACTTCCATTAAGAAAACTCAATCTATTAGATGCCATGAGTGTCAGGGTTGCAGTCACTATAGGAATGAATGTCCTAATTTGAAAAAGAGTTCGAATAGAGAAAGACGTAAGGCGTTAGCAATGACCTTGAATAATGATGAATGATATTCGAGTGCTCAGAGCGATACTTCTGGTGGTGATGATGAACAAAATTTCATGGCTTTTACTTCAATAGCTACTATTGAATCTGATCATGAGATTGAGAAAATTGAAATGGAGGAAGAGAGTGAAAAATCCGAGGAAGAGACTGAGGATGAAACTGACATTCACTAATCCTATCGTGAACATTTTGAGGAGAGTTTTAAGATTAAAAAGGTCAATAAAGATATTTTGAAAAAGGTTAATGAGCTTGAAAGAGAAAAAGAAAAACTCATAGGTGACCTTCAGGACTCCACCAAAAATCTAAGTGAGTTGAAACTTGTTAATGAGTACTTAGAAATAAAAGTTAAATCATTAACAAGTGATCTTGAAAAAATTAACACTTAACTCCAATCATTCATGAATGGTTCATAGAAAATTGATAATATGTTGGGAATGAACAAGTCTGCTGGAAATAGGTATGGTCTGTGTTACGTTCATAATGGTAATACTACTGCTAGTACATTTAAGATCACGTTCGTCCCGACTACTAACAAAGCTCGGAATACTGTTTATCCTTAACCAAAGGCCAGATATGTTTTAGGATCGAAACCTACTAAACAACATAGGGTTAATCGTCCTACATATCGACAACAACCTCTGAGCATATATGAACCTATGTTTCTTCCCACGTGTTACCATTGTAGCGCACTGAGACACATAAGACCTAGGTGTCGTAAATATTTTACTAGAAGTAAAAGTCAGGATTTCTTTAGCAATGTTAACTTTCTCGCCAACCAAGTTAGCCACTTAACTGAAATGATGACTCGGTTGACTAAAATCACTTCTACTTCTAAAAAGGTTTGGGTTAAAAAGAGTTACTTCCCTAGGTCTGATGGTCTGATAAATTCTTATGTTGTCCATGTTGCAATTAAAGCTCAAAATAACTTTATGCAGTATCTTGACAGTGCGTGTTCTATACATATTTGTGGTGACAAAGCCTTGTTTTCCTATCTCGATGATTGGAATGGCGGTGTGTTTACATTTAGGGATGGAGCTACTGCACCCATCTTAGGGAAATATGTCATTAATATATCTGGATTACCTGCTATCTCAGATGTGCTATATGTGAAAGGGTTAAAGTCCAACCAATTAAGCATTAGTCAAATATGCGATACTGATTTTGAGATTAGTTTTGTCCAGAAAAGATGTACCATGTAGGATTCTACTAACAACATTGTCCTCGAAGGTGTAAGAACTTCGGATAATTGTTGAGTTATTCCTAACTCCAACTATGTGTGGCATCAACGGCTTGGTCATATGATCCATAAAAGTTTTTCTTAACTCACCAAGAAGGAACTTGTTGTTGGCTTACCTAAGCTAGGAAATATTGATACCACTGTATATGGTCTGTGTCAACAATGTAAACAGCTTAAGGTACCTCATAAATAAACCTCTAAGATCTTGACAAGCAAGCCACTTGAATTGCTTCATATGAACTTAGTGGGACCATCTAGGATCGAAAGTCTTGGGGGTAAATGTTATATCTTGGTTGTGGTTGATGATTTTT
>CAIGRL010014762.1:0-14003 GCA_903798325.1 Fraxinus xanthoxyloides | reverse complement strand
GTTACTTTTCGAAATCAAAATACTAAATTAGAATGAAATCGGAAAAAGAAAGATGAGATGCAAGTGATGCGATTGGTCGAGGCAAGTGTTTGACACTTTGTCCTTGAGATGAATTTGCCCCGCATCGGTGCTAACGATTTTTCGACAATTATCTCCCAAAATACAACAACCACGTCTAACCATAAGAGCACTCCAAATGGATTATACCATAATCATGATTTGGTGCAAAAAGGAATTACTTCTACGAAGTGCTTTTAAGCAAAACCAAAAGTGTAAATATGGAATTGAATGAATAATAAACGTCCTAATAGTCCTATATATAGAAGGTGAAGGGTGTGATTGAAGAGGCAGACCCTAAAACTCAGCATTTTTCATGAAGGGGTGCACCCCAATTCCATCACTCATCTACCACCCATGTAGCGTTCGAGCGGCGCAATGCAGTGAGCTATCGCTTGCCTGGCGGCAGCCTTACATTCTCAATTCCAATTTTTCCTTCAAATTTTGGATCACAATTTCGCATTCATATGGAATTAGTTTTTAAATTTCAAATATACTACGACGATCTACTCTACAAGTATAACAAGTTAATCTATTTACTTTCGTAATTTGACTATCGGATCAAGTTTGAGTATTTGATCGAAACTGACATATTTTTCAAGGTTTATACTTAAGCAAAATTTTCAATTCTTAAACCAAATTCCAACAATCCCATATATGAATGGAAATTCCACATATGCAAATGATAATGTAGACACTAATAGAGAGAGAAAAACATTGCATTAGGAGGGTAGATTCTTGCCTTGAATATTCGTTAGTCAAATACTAGCAGATTTACTTGTTTGATTACAGAACAAGATGTCTTGAACCATTCAATTGTTGGTGTAAACCAAACAACAACACTTACACATTGTCTTCCCTAAGTCATTCAATGTTCTCATAATTGTGTCCATTTTGCTCATGAAACACTCTTGGATTTCATAAGTGCTTAGAGAATTTCAGCCTCAAACAATTATCATCGAAGCGGCTCCACTTCACACATATATAAGTGACCTCCTATTAAGAGTATGCTACACTACTTCACTTGACTTAATCAAGATATAAGGATCACTAAAAGTGTATCTTAACCTTTTTAACATTCTATAGAAACCACTTCAGATGTCATACAAATGAGGAGGAATAATTTCCAAAATGTTTCATGGAATTTTCATAATTTAGTTGTCCCTTTAAACAAGATCTTGGGATATCTAGTCAACAAGGTAGGGTTACCGTTACAAATGCTCTAACATGGTATGCTTAATTTTTCCCTTCGATATGCATTATACTTGATCTCTTGGTAAACATATATAAAATGGATCCATAAGTTTACATCAATGGGATCAACTGCTTGAGGTATTGTGTCAACGACATTTACATTATATATATGACTAGTATGTAATACACAAGCGAAAAAAATTATATATAAGCAAACAAATTTTATAACCCAAAATCGGTAGGCTGATTTTTTTAATTCAAATGTTCAAAGGTAGATTGTTGGGTTGAAATTTACCCAAACCGACCAAGTCGGTTTCGATTTCGGGTTGAGTTCAAAACCAACCTATTTGAATTATGCTCACACCTAGATTTAATTACCACTAGAAAATCCTTTGAGGTCATGGTCGTAACTTTTAAATAGATTATAGATTACATAACGCTAATATATATTCCAGGTTATTTCACTTTAATTCCTGAGGCACCGAAATATTGACTAGTTATTTGGTGTTAGTCATTGATATCTCAAAAAAGCCTCAAGTTAGAAATCAAAATCCATTATCCACTCAGAATTAAGGTACTATGTTCAACGGTCAAGTGAAATTAAATTCATGTGGTCCATGTCAAACTGAATTTCATGTGGTCCATTCCAATATATTCCAAAATATACTCACAATTTGACTATCAAAGTCAAAGATGAGCTTTAATAAAATTGAGACAATCTTATCAAAATAAAGTGTTCGTTTATCGATTGTGCACAATAAAACTTATATCAAATTGTTTAACAATTTAATAAAAATAATAATATATTATTTCAAAATGTCATGAGTACAAACAAATTTACTCTGTGCGAAAACACTTATCCTACAAACTACCCTCACAACCTTGCTATTGTTCCAAGCGATATACTATCACTGCTATCATCTTGTAGCCCACCTCTGCACCTATCCTAGTGGTTCACTCTTCCTCGTAAACTCCTCCATTCGTCAACCTTTACCACACCCGCTAATCGTTCCCAGTATATTCAGTTTGAAGATTCCTCTTCAAGTACCTCCAATGATCCTTTTGTCTTTGACTCTACGCAGTCGCTCCAAATCCTCAAGCTATTAATACACATCCTATGGTAATTATGTCCAAAAGTTGGATCTTCAAATTGAAACAACTTCATTCTACATCAACTAATCATCCTTTACTTGAGTTTCATGAACCTTCACGTGTATCTCAAGCCATAAGAATTCTTTCATGCCATGTCTAATGAGCTTAATGCTCTTATCCGAAATGGAACTTCGAACTTAGTTATGTCTGACTCTACTACAAATGTAGTAAATTACAAATGGGTCTTCTTTGTCAAAAAGAATTTAGATGGGTGTTACAAGACACACCTTGTTGCAAAAGGAGTTCATCGAAGCCAATACTAGCAAATTCTTCTTGCTTTCTACCCCCAATAAAGGAGATCAACACCATAATCAGAGGCCCTTATATTGGTGGGGATGCAATGAGTGGACAAAAGAGCTAAGCTCGCACCGTCAAAAGCTCTTATAGGAAGTATTTTGGATTCAAGGTATCCAAAACCTAAATCTTTTCCAATTGCTTTTGATAGTAATGGTGAATATAGTCATATATTCTCATTGTGATGCATTTAGTAGTATGAGCTATAATAGCTCGGAACAATCTTAGCTATTATTTTGTTTGGAAGTACTTTTGACCAAATGCAGGTTGATCACCCTTAGATACCAATGGCCAAACCTATATATGTTTCACTGTGGACAATTTGATCCCAATGGGACAAATTATGTTGATTGTTGACAGTTGAGCTCGACGAAGAACCAACTACATTTCAAGGACACATGGACCTTTTAGTCATGGATAGCAAATCTACTTACAAAGGGATCTTAGGAAGACCTACTTTGAAGCAACTGAAAGCAATCATATATATCTATCACTTGTGCTTAAAATTTGAAACTTCTTAGGGGATAGCCTATATTAAGGGAAATCAAACTATCGCGCGAGAAAGTTATTTCAACACTCTACAAAAAGCAGCACCAAAACTCTAAAATGTAATACCATATTTATGGTTGAAAAGAATGAAAACATGCTTGAAAAACAATTTCCAAGAAAACAAATGTCTGATGCTGCGAAGGATAGGTTGAAAGACCTACCCTCCAATGAAGACAACTTTCGCAAGTACTAAAGAAAGAATAGGTCTTGAAACATAGACCAATACTGAACCCAAAATAAGGTTCAAGGAAACAAGATAACTAAAATTGAGTTTTAATTAACTGAAGAAATTTCAATTAAAGACGAAATCTATCCCACCAAGGAAATTTCAATTGAAAATGAGGTTTATCCAGCCAAAAAGAGTACGACGACTTCAAAGGAAATTGTTGTCAAAAAAGGATGAGACGTCTAGAAAAGCTTAAATGTCATGACATATTGTAAAAATGCTCAAAGTACTTACGAAATGAAAGAACCATGGTAGGGGAAAGTGTATTAATCTGCATTTATATTGTATTGCTCATTCAAATTCCTTTTTAAAAATTGCATCATTGAAATGTGAAATTTGCACAAGAACGATAAACTACATATTTTTCTAGTACCACATAAACAAATAGAATACTATTTTTCTATGTTCAATATTAGAAATAGAAATAGATAAATAAAAGGAACTGAAAACCTCATATTTGACAAAAGTTCATAGAATGTTATATAGCCTCAAGAGGAATGGTCGGAAATTTAAGATTATTTGGGATACAATGCATCCGTCCCAAATAAATTGATAAGGCCTCAAAGTCGCTCATTAATCAAAACTTATGGTCTCTAGGACAGACCTACTAGATTAGCTCTTCAATTCGCACGTTGTGGTACGTACTTCAACCTTAAGTTGGGGACTAACACTCCCTATAACCTTAAAATTAAAAGGGATACATGTCAATGAGAAACATAACTCCAAGGCTATAAACTTCTTCAAAAGAGGCATCTTTAGTTAAAAATTTCCAACCTCCAAAGCCATGGAATATGTTTTGCAAAAATAAACCAAATAGGCAAGAGATAAGTGCAGGGTAAAACACAAGTACATTTCTAATTGAAAAGGTTGAAAGATAACAGAAGAAGAGCGGAATCGCTGGAAAGCAAGAATGTTGCCAAGAGCAAGAAATAAACACAGAAAGTGAAGAAGGCGGTGGTAAAAAGAAAGGTATATTTATAGGTTTAGACGAAATATTTAAGCCATCGATTGGATCGACAATAGATCTAGAACATTCATACATTTCTCATAATCGTGGCCATCCAACGCTAACAAGCGCTTGACCGAAATTCAAAAATGCACGGATAGGATCGACCATGGGCAACACTCGCTTTAAATACATACAGGGCATTAACCTGGAAATATACAAAAAGAAACCCTTTAGCATATACTAAAAACTGTAACGATCATAACATGTCCCCCTCAAAGCGGCCCACGTCATCTACCACTAAGAAAGAAGAGATATGCGAGCAACAATAGGTTCGCTTTGCAACAATAAAATTAAAGTTCTAGATTTATTATGAATAATAAAATCGAACTTGAGAGACTATTTGTTAATCCTCGAAGTGGATTCTGCAAACCTGGATAGCAATTGGCGAAGTATAAAAGTGAGATGCGAGGGGAGCAAAGATACTCCAGGCTCGCCTGAATCTTGCGGACCATTTTTCATGTCCGGGTTGGCTATAGACCGTCATTAAAATGTAGGTGGGGCAATGAGTAATGTGTGATTATCAATCGAATCTGTTAGAAGATAGCAAACAAGGAGCCGCCATCTGTATTCTCCCAAAAAGACCAAATTACTCCAATACTTGGGAAAAAAATCTATAATAGCCCCTCATTTGAAGAAGAAAGACGTGCATTTTAAATATTTCCCTCTCAAATAGCTATTTTTCTTATTACTTCTATTTGAGCATAATATTAGTGAGTTTAGGAAGTGAAAATTATAGCTAAGTAAGTAGAATTTGTTCATCATATTTGTATCATCAACAACTGTGGCTTTACCAACTCCAACAATGACTCCAGTCTATTCGTACTTCACTTCAAACACCTCAATCTACTTTCTAATTTATGTTGATTTAGGTTCCCTGCACTGTTTCTTTGGTGTAGAATTCGCTACCTCTCCATCAAGCTTACTTCTTTCTAAATACACGTACATATATGACATTCTTCACAGCGCAAACATGACAGGTGCTAAATCATGTACCACCATAATGTGCAGTTTTCAATCTCTTCTTCTTTATGACGGCCCTCCTCCTACAGATGCCACCCTTTGCCTTCAAGTTGTTGGTGCCCTCCAATATCTGTCTCTAACCTTCCCTAATATCTTGTTTTTTTGTTAACAAGTTATACCAATTCATGCATTGCCCTTCTGAGACTCATTGGACAGCAGCAAAGCGTATTATGCGTTACAAACACACTATTTACCGTGGTCTATTCTTAAGCAAAAAAACTCGATCTTCCACTCAGTGCTTTCACCTACGCTGACCGATCCTCTACTTCTGTATATATTGCGTTCTTAGGTGGCCTCCATCTCCTGGTGCTCCAACAAACAAAAGACTCTGGCTTTCTCCTCTACCAAAGCTGAATATCGGACCCTTGCCTCATGTTCTACTAAAGTTCTTTGGATACATTATCTCTTGCAAGAAATACACATCATATTTCCCATTATCCCACTATTTATTGTGACAATATTATTGCCGCGTATCTCTGTCACTCGCACATGAAGCACATAGAAATTGGTTATCATTTTGACCGAAACCATGACTCCGATGGATCCTTTGATGTACCATATATCCTCTAATGATCAATTGGCAGACACTCTTACCAAGCCTCTATCATCAGCTAAAATTGGTATCTCTAATGGGAGCTCCAGAACTTGGTTAAGCCAGAAGAGGTTGCTAGGGATAAGCTAGAATCGACATCCGTCCGCTAAGCCATCAAATAGAGATGAATCTAACAAATTCAGGTATAACTAAACATGAGCAGATTGACATTGTTGTATTTTAGACTGTAACCAAAATATATTAGTCTTATCCTGCTATCACTTGTTATACGATAAAATAAATACATGTAAAACACTTCATTTTTCACTCAATGAAATATAGTACTTCTCCTCTCTCTCTTTGTAATGTTAAAAGCTGCATTGCAAATCTTGTTTGATTTAATTATAACTTAGTAAAAGCAATTTAAACCACACAACACGAGAGGTGTCACGTGTGTTGCACCTATTATGAACATAGACAAGACAAATGTCAAATTTCATCCTAACCTCTTCCGTAAAATCGTACCAAACATGTCTGGCCTTCTTCGCTTTTACTTTTTCGTTTTAGCCCCTATTTGACAATCATTATTTTCTAACCACTTTTTTTTTTTTTTAACATATTCATTTTCAATCACATATTCATAAAATAAAATATTCTGCACGTGAACTCAAAACTTTTTCCTACTTTTTAATTATATTATAAAACTAGTTAACCACTTAGAAGGAACCAATACACCAAGGACATCTTCTTTTTCCTTTTTAATACCGACCACCAGTGTTCAATCCACATTGTTAAACACATCAGAAATATGCAAATTTGCGCCATAAAACTCTTTATTACTAGTCATCTCCATGTCCTCTGAGCTGCCATGGCTATAACTCAATAGAGCAACAGTAGCAACTTTACAAAATTTACAGTAGTTCAAGAACCAACGGGTACTAGACTAAGAAAAAGACAGATTCGCCCACCACGGTACGATATATCCTCAGACATGGTAACATTATTTCTCTTACATGTTTTATTTCATTATTTATATCACTGATTGGATATTACTGCGTACTCATCTCTAATGTAGCTCAACGGGTTTGATGCACCATATGTCTTTGGCATATTCATGAATTGTTCTGTCACTGCTGAACTTGAAAGAGCCTGCTGTATTCAGAATAGACATTTTTGTCCATCTCTGCAAAATAACAAAGTGAGCATATTAGGCATAGAGTAATAGTAGAGTAATAGAAGCCAAAGTAGGATTTAATTCGTGGTGTTGATAATATTGGGGGAAAAAAGGGAATTTCAAGGTAAAACTTCGAATGGGATGATCACGATCAATGTCCCCAACCTTTCACTTTTGATAGGAAGAAATGAGAGTCGAATTTATCAGCACATCTAGAATCAATCATAGAAGATTTAATTTGCTCTTTTTAAAAGTTTTACTATTTCTTTCTTTTCAATTTAGCCCTTGCTTGGTGTAGCTAAAAATCAGATTTTTATTAGATTTAGATAAAATTTGATCAAATGAGTGGTAGAAAAGTTGTGGGTCCCATGAAATGTGTTGTTAAAATTAATTGTTGACTTTGACTTAGATTTTAATCTGCACCGAAAGGGGGCTTAGTCTCATTTTTCAGCTAAAGTGTAATAATATTTCAAATGAAAATTTCAAAAGACTTAATGGTCAAATGGGCGAAATTCATCCACTGGTGGACCCCCTTTTCCTCCCAAAAGAACAGATCAAGGACCTACTTAATACTTTTGGAATAGTTTGGGGGACTTGAACTGTTATTTCCCAACTTCGAATACAAAGAAAAAAATTTGAATTTCAAGTTCATGCAGATAAGAAGTTGTATGTGCATGGCATAAATGCAAAAACTAGCAATGGACTAAGGCTTGATATAACTCACCTTTTGATCTCGATATGCATCATCAACCTTCTCTTGGCATTCGATGTAACTTGGAAAGTCCTTGCCCACAAGGAAGTAGTCAGCACGGCCAAATCCTTCATTCCCTTCCAAGGACCCCATTAGTTCATCATAATTATAAGGCCCAAAAGCACCATCCCTAACAAATTCCTTGACTTCTTCAAAGCGTTCATCTGGCACAAACTGCAATTAACGAGAAGATAAAAATGAGTCAATCCCAAAATGAACATCACTTGGAGAATGCAAGATGGATTGGTTTTGAACAAGTTTGATAAACACATGACCGGTCTTTACACATTGACATCCCACAATCCACTTTTACAAGGCCACTATATTCAAACAAGAAAACAATTCAAAAGAGCAATGAAGGAAACAGGTCTTAGATTTTAAAGATTCTGGGCACACAGAGGGAAAATAGAGATGAACTATACCTTGCCCTCGGCTCTCTCTTTCCGAAGTGCAGCAATCTCATGAGCTTGAGCTCCAAATAAGAAAAAGTTGTCCTCGCCAACTTCCTGCCTAATTTCAACATTGGCACCATCCAAGGTCCCAATCAATACGCAGCCGTTCATTGCGAACTTCATGTTGCTGGTCCCACTGGCCTCCATACCAGCAGTACTAAATAAGGAAACGGGGGGTGGGGAGGAGTGGAGGTCAGTTATTGTTGTGTTGAATCTGTTAATGAAGGGAACACATTTTTCTTTCAGGAGATATGATGAATCTAATACTTCCAAGTATGAGCTTACACACCTGATATGTTGTGAAAGTTCACTTGCGGGAATTAATAATTCAGCAACACTTACATTGTAATCTGGAACAAATACAACCTAGATAGAGGTTGAACGTAGCGTAATTAAAACCATGATTTGTGTGAATGAATGTGCACCAAGCAACTTAAGAGTTAACATATACCAAGCAATCCCACAAAAACCTTATATGACAAATCCCTTTTTCTTTGCATATGAGAAGCATAAAGTCAACCACAAGAAATAAATGATTCAATGACATTGAAATACAATTTAACAATATTAGGAGGAAGCTCATACCTTTAACAAATCGGCAATATCTGGATCATGATTTATGGTAGCTCCAACATCTGTGATAAATTTTACAATCCTCTTTGCTTGTACGTATGTGGAAAATGCTTTTCCTCCAAATATACAAACTCGAGGAACAAACTTTTCTTTCCTTTCTGCTGCGGTCATTTCTTTCATTTTCTTATAGCGATAAACAATCCCCAAGAGATTTAATAGCTGTCGCTTGTATTCATGAATGCGTTTTACCTGAAAAATGGCAGCCACATTCCATGTCACCAATACCGTCGGAAAATTGTGGAAAGGAAATATAAGAATTGATCTAAAAAACGATGACTAGTAAATATGTATATGCCCATCATATGTAGATTGTTAAAAAATTCAAACCACAACCAAGGGCATAGGTAAGAGGGGAGAAAATGACCTGGATGTCGAACATTGCATCTGGGTTAACCGAATACCCTGTCTTATCTTTGAGGAATGAAGCAACCTTGTTCTTGTTGCTTCTTTTGGCTGCCCTCCACTCAATTTGAAGATCCTCATTATTTGCAAACTGCAATGATTTTTTCACGTGTCAAAATATATTATATGGCTTCAATAATGATAAGAAAAGAAAAATAATCTACTGAGTTTAAAGATAGTGCATGTATAAAAGAACTGAACCTAAAAGTCCTACTTAATTCTGTAAGCTATAGAGAGTTGAATCACACATAGAATGGAAGAAACAAACATATAAGCAAAATATTTCTAGATTTAATAATCTCTTAAGAAATGTAGAAGTTATTATAAGGTGAAACTATATTGCGCAACTCCAGAAACACAGGTTATGTGTAACTTGAGGTGACAAACATGAGGACTTAATTGTCTAGGAAGTACTTATCAGCTCAATAAGCTGCAACAAATAAAGGTCCTGTACCAAGCCAGTTAAGACACGGAAACCATTCCAGAATTTCAAGGCCTATTACAAATAATCTAGCAATATGAGTGCTGTATATAAAAGTTGGATGTGGCAGACTACACGAATTACCTTCTGCAGTTCTGCCAATTTCTCAGTATTCAGGACCCAATCCTCTGTACCTATCCACTTAGAAATAATGGTACTTAGATCTGGATTGCAGAAATGGATCCATCTTCTAGGTGTTACACCATTTGTTTTGTTCTGAAACTTCTCAGGCCAGAGCTGCAAAAGATTTACAAATGAAAACCTCTTGCTACACAGGAGAAGTACAATAATCCACCAAAAATCAGCAAATGATACATGATCGAACAATGAAAAAGAGTTCCATAGTCTTATTGAGAAATTTACCTGAAAAAAGTCATTAAAGACTTCCTTTCTAACTATTTCACTGTGGATCTCTGCAACTCCATTAACGGCATGACCACCTACAACACAAAGGTTAGCCATCTGGACCATCTTCGGCGGTATAGGAGCTTGTTCAGGTTTTACAACTTTCTCCTCCTGTTGGTCTTTTTCTTCAAGTTCATCTTCATGCGCAGGCACAACTTCATCGCTAGTTTCGTGAATAATGATTTCTTCTAGTTTAGCTACAACTTTCTCCTCCTGTGGGTCTTTTTCTTCAAGTTCATCTTCATGCGCAGGCACAACTTCATCGCTAGTTTCGTGAATAATGATTTCTTCTGGTTTAGCAAATAAATCAGCCAAAGATGCAGGCAGATCAACATTTTCCAAAATTCTCATTGCATTCACTTTTTTCTCCAACATTTCAGGATTTGATGTGCCATATTCTGATATTATGTCTTGAATTAACTGAAAGATGATTAAAATGTCATGATATTCAAATAATGATAAATTCATGGAAATATGGGATTTGTTGATTTATTCATGTGTCTTAACACCTGTTCATCAATCATCTCTATAATTTCAACGTGTCTTGGCAGCAGTTTTTGCATTAGTTCATAACTCCATTTCTCCAGAGCCTCAGGCAAAACAGTGTGATTTGTGTATGCCACAGTTCTGCAAAGAACACACCACGTGAAAAGTTAGTTTAGTAGCAGAAAAACTTGAGACATTACAAAGTTTAATTACATTCAATAAAACCAACCGATTTAAAAAGCATACTATTGTTTTTGGCCATTTTAGTTTTTCAGTTGGAACTAGATGCATGGATGGAGTCACAAGGCACATCAAACAATTTTTTTACGATAAAGTTACAGAAGTTACCAAGTCAAAGTTCAGCCATGCATGCAAAGCCATCATTTAAGACGGCAACAAATCAAAATTGTCCAAACAAGGAATACACAGCAACACAAGCATAACCAGCGAAGATTATATAGTTTGGTGTAATAGAGAGGGATTCCTAGATAAATTTTAGCACCGCTCTACCATAGACTTTGTGTCTGCCTTTGAAATTCTATTATTGCCCGGAAGAGTTCAGAAGACATAAATCACAAAGACCTGAGTATGATGGGGATGAATTGGATGCTTCTGTGTATGCATTGATTAATTTTATCTATGATTCATAAACCGGTCCATAGCCAAATAATTTGTTAAAATTTTACTGAACCATCTCATCTAAAAGTTTAATATCATTAAGAGGGAAAAACTTATTTGTTAAATTTAATCTTGAGCACATCCCTCAAGTAGATGACAGTTACAAGTTTTTCATGTTTTCACGAATAGGTGAGGATGAGATTGAGACACAGAACCAAGACCTTTGTTTGCTTTGGATACCAAGTTGAACGCATCATTTAAATGCTTATGTTATTAAAGGGGACAAAAGTAGTTTTAAAAATTTTGTCTTCAAACACTATAATTATACTTTGCATTATATTTCAGTATATCTTTAAGGATTTGAAGAACTTTTCTGACATGGTCCACGTAAAGAATAAAATACCTTATCCATAAAAAAGGGGAAGTACCTCTGTGTAATACTCCAAGCTTTCTCCCAACTCATGCCCTTGAAGTCCATCAAAATCCTCATTAACTCTGGAATACATAGCGTTGGGTGAGTGTCATTCATTTGAACTGCAACCTTTTCAGGAAACTCTTCCCATATCTCATTTCCACCAGATCTCCTCTCAAATCGTGCAATAATATCTTGAAGAGAAGCTGAGCACAAGGTATATTGTTGCTTCAGTCTTAGGATCTTTCCCTCCGTTGATTCATCCCCAGGGTAGAGTACGTAACAGATCTGATGTCAGAGAAAAGCATAAGATAGGTTATCCTTGTGAAGTTGGTGGTGCATTTGCATATAAGAGCAATTTTTAGGGAATTAGGAAGCACGTAACAACAGACGTTTATATCGTATTTAATATGCATACCTTCTCAGCATTTGTTTGGGCTTCACATGCTTTCGTGTGTTCTCCAGCGTTGAAAGCATATAAATCAAATTGTTCAGATGGAACCTTAGTGGACCACAGTCGAAGGTTGATTGTGGTTTTGGTTTTATATCCTGGTATTGGCACATCACATGCAACAGCAACTATATCTTCTCCGCCAATCCAACGACTCTTCCCATCCGATCCTGTAAGAACTTTGCCATAAAACTTCACAGGATATGAGACATCATTTCTCACAATTTCCCAAGGATTGCCCATCTGCATAGAAACTTAGGTTTACTAGGATATACTGGAGGTTTTACATAAACCTATCACTATGGAAACCATTCGATGAATTGTTTCCAAAAGCTTTCTTGGCGTATGATTGTAAATTCCAAACACTCTATCTGTGCATATATAAACGAATCAAAAAATGAATAAAAGCAAGCATACTTCAAGCCAATTTTCAGCAACCTCCTCTTGTCCATCTTTTGTAATCAGCTGTTTAAATAAGCCATACTTGTACCTAAGTCCATAACCCCATGCTGGATAATTTAACGTTGCCAATGAGTCCAGAAAACAGGAAGCGAGTCGCCCCAAACCCCCATTTCCAAGAGCAGCATCTGGCTCCTGTTATGGGTAAGTCAAACAATTAGCAAAAAGAAAGGAAAGAGAATGGCGCTAGTACTTTCTTGGAGATTGCAAATCCTAGTAGTCTTTTATCTCAATATCATTTATGTGTCAAAGGTACTCGTATTTTTTAGCCCAAGTACATGTTTCAGCACAGACAAATCCGCAGCTCATATTGCAATAAAGCGAGATTATGGCATAAAACTTGCAGACGTAAAAAATTAAATTATGTTATAAGTAATTTTGTGAACACTAAAAGTGATCAAAGTCTAGATCATTTAACAGAGCCACCCTAACAATTACATTGTAGACTAAATTCTGATATACAAAGAAAGTTTGCTGACAAATTGTCCACTTTCAATGTATCCCAAATGAAATAATCATGGGACAATCAGACCTGTGAAGCTACTGATTCGAGACTGTGACCAAGCTTTTTCAAAGCTTCTGCATATTCACCAGAGAGCTCCAAATTACCAATTGAATTTAACAATGCTCTACCCTGAGAAGAAACACATTTTGTCACAGAAAGAAGAAGTAACCAAGAGCTCAACATGGCAGATTTTTGTCGAGGATACAAGTCCACATATGCAGTAGTGCTGGGCTTCTGATGTTAATAATCAAAACTATTGAGAAGGACTCAGTACAAACCTGTAGAAATTCCATTGATAAATAGTATGCCTGTTTTACATTCATCTTTTCATAAAGATCGTATGTTGCATTCCAATTGATGATTAATGCATCACGTACACTTTGGGCAGTAGCATGGAAAGCCTTGGGGAGCTCAAAATGTTCAGGAGAAAATAATGGTGTGAATTCGGCATGGTATTTGATACTTGAGGCAATAGATGCAGCATCAGGTTTAAACGAACTCTGATAACTATGAACTCCTAAAATCAACACACGAGGTCAAATAGTTAAACCTAAGTTCATTAGCATAAAGCTACAACCAACTGCTCTTGATCAATCAAATACTTGCTCTATGCATCCATGATTCAATTTTTGACAAATGTGTCAATTCTAGATAAAGATATCATAAATATTATACAAAAAGAAACATAAAACCACAGACTTTGATGATGCGGAAGCATAAATACTGACCAAAATCTTACTC
>CAIGRL010014721.1:0-25845 GCA_903798325.1 Fraxinus xanthoxyloides | reverse complement strand
ATGGACAATTTCCATAAAAAAAGAAGTCAAACGGATTTCAAACTTTCAACATTTTCCATGAAAAATTATACCAATCAAACACACTTAATTACAATTCCCTGTAAAACAAGTTCTAGACAAATATTTTCCCTGAAATTCATTTTCTTTCCACCCTATTTTCCATGGTACAATCAAACGGACCCTTAGAGTAATGTTATTCATGTTCACTGAGGTTACAAATACAGTCTATGTGACGTTAATGTGACATTAAATAATATGTGAAATTAAATAAGTCATTTAATTTCACATTTCATTTAATCTATCACTTAAAGTCACCTAAACTGTGTTTATAATCCCACTAAAAATGAATAACATTACTGATATTCTTAAACCTTTTCACAAGTACAATGTCAGTAGTTCGAGCTCGATATTCCTGATTCGCGTGTTTAGACTGCATCAGAACTTAACTTTATGCTTTATGATTCAATTCAGAGTCCTAGTAAAGAAAAATTATTCAGAAGAAACAGATGACAGATGGAACATTCAGATAGACTGAAACTGTAGGTAGTTGAAAACAAAAGCTGGCTTTACATTGATAATTCAGCTTGTGGGATCCACAGTTTTAATGGTGACGGGACCTTACATCTACTGCCAGTAACCTTTATTCTTGCAATAACTATTCATATTAAAATCTCTGTCCTTAAGTTGGTCCATTCTGAATGAAGACACATCTACGATATAAATATGGTATAAAAACTTATGATATTATTGGACGGTACAACTATGGGAATCCATTTTCTAAGTCCCTGTTTGTCTCCTATTCTTTTAGAACTTTTTTTTCTACATACTTATTTTCAATTACACATTCACACAATAATTTTTACATGTAAGCCCAAAACATTTTTCTTTGTCTTTTTTTAACTACACATTCTTTAATAAAATAATATTACACATAAATAAAAAAAATTCTTCTTTTTTAACCACAATTGCGAAGAACGAACAAGCGAAGCATCTTCCATTGACATGTGTGTACAAGGCATGCATTGTGGATTACTCTATCATCTCCAAGCAAATATGCCCCATTCCTTTGAAGAGTTGGCGACACGTGCTCGTGACCTGGAATTCCAAATGGCAAGGCATAGAAGTTACTTATCAAGTAATCTACGTGATAAGAAAGATCCTAGGAAAGAAATAAAGAAGGACGTCAAGGCAGGTAAATCCAAAGAGGTAATGCAATTCCCACTATCCCTACAAAGATAGCATTCCAAACATCGAAATCAAACCCAAGATCAATACCAAAACTAGAGTTCAGACTTACGAAGGGACAAGTCCAAAGTAGAGGTCATGTAACTTTGAAAGAACTTGAAGAGAATGAGTACTCATTCTTAGATTCTAAAGTTCTGGAATTCTGGATCAACTCCTCGAACAGAAGATAATCGAAGTTCCAGTCCCAAAGAGACCTGAGAAAGTTGGTAAGGTCGATCATCTTAAATATTGTAAATTTCATAGAATCATCAGTCACCCGATAGAAAAATATTTTGTGTTGAAAAAACTTATTGTCCGCTTGGACAAAAAAATAAGATCAAACTTAAAATCGAAGAAAATCCAACCGCCTACTCGATGGTTTCGTTTGGATCGTTTGATCCAATTCCCATTGCGAAGAAAGGACATACATTTTCTCATACATATGATGCTAGTAAATCCTCGGTTGAAGAGCTTGGATCGCAACTTTCAGAAGGAGCCATTCTAGTGAAGTTTGAGGTAGATGGAAAAATTACTATCAATTACGTCTATCTAGGAATGGATGTGCTGCGTGCACCCAATCGTCTGACCTTTTACGAAATTATGACAGATGATTTTGATATTTGGAATTCTGATTCAGAGTCCGAAGACGAGATCAATGATGATTGGTCCACGTTCATAAGTAAGAAGGAGAAATACCAAGTGTCAAACAAAACAGGTAAAATATCACCTTCTACACCTCTCGCATGACCGAAATCAGGGACACTAGGAATGAAAGCTCTACCCAATAAAAAAGTAACACTAGAAGAAAATCATGAATGATGGACCCTTGTGAAAAAATATCATCGAAAGATTCCACAATTTCCAAGTCCTAGTATTTGTAACGAGAAATGAAAACCAAGAAACAACCAAAGAAGAGGGTCTAAAGCCAAGTGAAAAGTATCTTCTAAATCAACGGGAGTAGAAGCTGCTTCACACGTTCCTCCTAGATACCAACCCTAGGTGATTATTTTCCTAAGGGTTTCTTCGGTAATGAATGTTTTACCTTCAATGTTATCAATGTGGAGGAGAAAGATGAAGCAAAGAACGTATCGAGAGAGAGTTCAAATTAGAAGAGAACTATTTCGCGACTCAATAATATTCCTTCCGATACAAGTTTAGTAGAGTCTTTTAAGCTTCCTTTCGATGATCGAATGGCTTTAAACGCAACATTGATAGATCTGGAATAATACGAAGGCAAAGTCTTAGAATATATTGGATCTACAACTCGACAAGACTGTATGGCCACCATTACATTTGACGATGAAGATTTACAGCTAGGCTTTCATTTACATAATAGACCACTCTATGTTAGTGGTTATATTTGAGAGTGCACGCTAAATCGTATAATAATCGATTGTTGATCTATTGTGAACACTATGCTAGTTAAAATAATGAAGAAGATTGGAATCAATGTAGGTGATCTGTCCAGGAGAAACATCACGATTCAAGGATTCAACCAGAAAGGTCAGCGAGGCATTGACATGATTCATTTGAAGCAGCAAATAGGGGACTTAATTTCCTCAGCTTTCTTCCATGTCATCGATTCTAAAACATCATACGAGTTACTCCTTTGACATGTTGGCTGCATAAAATTGAAGTAGTACCTTCGAATTGACACCAATGCTTCAAATATAATCAAGATAGAGAAGTCAAATGGTAGTAACTGAGTCCAAACCATTCCTCGAAGAAGAATCGCATTTTGTTGATGCCAAATTTTACATAAAAGATGAAGAGGACCATGTCCGGATTTAAAATTTAAGGAAATATTGATGATGGTGATGATACGTCTAGTGCTGCTCAATCTCATCTGATCAAAGGTAAATTAAAATTTACATATGAAGGATTCTCTACAGGTAAAAAAAAAACCTCAAACAGAATCTTAATATTGAGGTATTGAGAAAAGAGTTAACTCTTCTAATACCTAGTATTCCAAAATTGGTTCTGCCCCATCAACTCATAGCTGTCCCAGGAGAATGAAAATCATCATTGGAAGCTTCGACATCTATTCCAGGCATATCAAAAACTTCTAATCCAAGTCCAAACCCTCAACAATTAAGGAGAAGATAAAAACATCAAAAAATTTACCATTTTCTAAACAATAATGAGGATGAAGAAGTCTATGTTAATCACATAGATTTTGAAAAAGCTCCTGACACAAAACATGAGTCTGAAAACTCTACCATAACAGATAAATCTGAACCAGCCCCACCTATATTTGAAGAATGAGGATAAGCTATTGTTGATAATTTAAAGCAATTAAACTTGGGGACTGCAAAAGACCCAAGACCAGTGTTTGTAGGTGCTCTCATTCGGGTAAAAAAAAAGAGGAATCGAAGTACATCCATTAGCTTCAAGAATACAAAGATATATTTGCATGATCTTACAAAGAAATGATGTGGTTAGATCCGATGGTTGCATTACATCACATTGCAGTAAGATATGGAGTTCGCCCGATCAAGCAACCTCAAAGAAGATACCAACCAGAACCAAACTCTCAAATTGAAGTGGAAGTCAACAAACTTATTGAAACTGGATTCATACGTGAAGTCAAATACCCAACTTGGATCGCGAATATTGTTCATGTCAAAAAGAAGAATGAACGATTACAAGTCTGTGTTGACTTTTGTGATCTAAATCAAGCACGTCCGAAAGATGATTTTTCGTTTCCGATAATAGAGTTAATGGTGGATGCAACTACCAGGTATGAAGTCTTATCTTTCATGGACGGATTTTCTGGATACAACCAATACGCATGAATCCAAAAGATGAGGAACTTACAACATTTCATATTCCTAAGGGTATATATTGTTATAAAGTTATGCTGTTCGGATAAAACAATACGGGGTAACCTACCAACGGGTAATGCAAAAGATCTTCGATGACATGATACATAAGAATGTAAAATGCTATGTAGATGACATTATCGTTAAAATAAAGAAACAATATGATCACCTACAAGATTTATGGGATGTTTTCGATAGGGCTTCGACGACATAAAATAAAGATGAATCCGCTGAAGTGTGCATTTGGTGTCACATTTGGAAAATTTTTTAGCTCATTGTTTGACATAGGGGCATTGAAATAGATTAATAAAAAATTGAAGCCATAATCAACATGCAAGAACTAAGAAATGTGCATGAGTTAAAAATTCTTTAAGGAAAACTCGCATACATTCAAAGATTTATCTCTAACCTTGCCGAGGTTGCCACCCATTCAACAAGTTGGTAAAGAAAGATTTACCATTTGAATGAGATGATGCTTGTCGAAGTGTTTTTCAAAGCATTAAGCAATATTTGTCTCATTCACCAATACTCACAGCTTTGGTCCTAGGGAAACCACCGTCTCTTTATGTTGCAGCGTGAGAATTTTCTCTAGGAGCACTTCTTGTCCAAGCCAACAATGAAGGTAAAGAGAATGCACTGGTAGCCGTTGAAATGAAGTATTCGCCTATTGAAAAAATATGTCGTGCATTAATCTTTGCGGCTAAAAAATTAAGACATTACATGCCATCACAAATGATCAATCTTGTTTCAAAGATTGATCATTTTTATATGCTATCACACACGATCAGTCTCGTTTCAATGATTGATCATTTAAAGTACATAATGTCTAGACAAATTCTTTTCAGAAGATTGGAAAATGGGCGCTATTATTATCCAAGTTCGACATCAAATTCATTCCACAAAAAGCCATCAAAGGACAAGCTCTGGTAGATTTCCTTGCTGACCATCCAATTCTAGCGGAATGAGAACTACATGAAGACCTCCCAGATGAAGAAGTTTTATTACTGAAGCCATACCATCATGGAGGCTGTACTTCGATCGGATAGCCCGAAGTTATGGTGTAGGAGCAAAAGTTGTCTTTGTCATTCCTCATGATCTTGTCATGCCATACTCTTTTACCTTAATAGAGAAATGTTCAAACAACATGGCGGAATATCAAGCCCTTATCATTAGCTAAGAGACAACTATAGATATGAATATCCATCAACTGGAAATCTTTAGGGATTCTAAATTGATAATCAACCAACTTCTAGCTGAGTATGAAATCCATAATTCAGACTTGAAGCCATATCATGAATATGCATCAACGCTTATGAAACGATTTGATTCATTTAAAATCAAATTCGTACATAGGATTGAAAATAAGGAAGCTGATGCCTTAGCTGACTTGGCCGTTGTTTTAGCCAGGTTAGATGAAGATTTTTCCCATTTCATATCAATTGCTCAAATATGGGTGCTTTGGTCATTGCTACCCAATGGTATGAAAGAGAACAATAGCGTTGAAGTAATTGAAGATGAGGAAAAAAAAGATTGAAAGCAACCAATAATTGATTTCCTTCAATATCAAAAGCTACCAGACAATCAACGACGAAAAAATGAAATCAAGAAGCATGCATCCTGCTTTGTTTTTTATAACTAGAAACTTTTTCGACAATCATTCGATGGAGTTTTCCTCCGATGCCTAAGTAATGATGAAACAACACGTATCGTGGAAGAAGCCTACTCTAGAATCTTGGTGCTCATTAGTTTGGACCTAAACTCCATTTTCGAATAAAAAGGATGGGGTACTACTGGCCGATTATGGTACAAGACTCCGTGGATTATACAAAAAAATGTGAAGTCTGCCTAATTCATACAAACTTCATCTATCAACCTTCGAAACCATTACATCCGATAATAGCTTCATGGCCATTTGATGCATGGGGTCTTGATGTAATTGGACCCATAATTCCAAAGTCTTCAGCTGGATATTCATACATCATTGTTGGGACCTACTACTTCTCTAAGTGGGCTGAAGCCACACAACTGAAAAAAGTAAATAAAGAAAATGATGTGGATTTCATCCGCATCCATATCATTTATCAATATGAAGTCCCATGATATATCATCATTGACAATGGAAAGCCCTTCTGCAATAGTCATATAAACAATTTATGTACAAAATTTGGATTCAAGTAATACAACTCATCCATGTACAACATAACAACTAATGGGTTAGCGAAAGCGTTCAACAAAACTATATGCAGTCTATTAAAAAAGGTTGTCTCCAAATCAAAAGGAGATTAGCATGAAAGCATCAGTAAAGTCTTATGAGCTTATTGAACTACTTATCGAACTCCAACACAAGCCATTCCTTACACCTTAGTATATGGAGTGGAAGCTGTACTTCCTTTGGAGTGTCAAATCTTGTCACTTCGAATTGCCAGCCAATAAGTTTTGACAACAGAGGAAAATGCCCATCTTTGATTGGAAGAGCTAGAAGTTTTGGATGAAAAGGGATTAGAGGCATAAGTACACATGGAGTGTTATCAAGCCCAAATAGCGAAGTCCGTCAATAAGAAGGTGCGATCAAGATCATTTCAAGTTGGAGATTTGGTACTTTCGTACGCAGACCAATCATAATCACAAGAAAAATAGAGGGCAAGTTCCAACCTAAATGGGATGACCCGTTTGTTGTTACTCATGCATTTACTAACGGAGCATACAAAATCGTCTACAAAGATGGACTACAAATCGGTCCTATCAATGGAAAATTTCTAAAGCATTTTTATGCTTGAAATTCTTTATTTTATAAAATTTTCATTGTAATAAAATGTAATACTCCTGGCCCGCAGGAGGATAAACTGTGAACGACCCCAAATAAACAAAAAAAAGTGTGTTCTTGTAATGAACTACGTTCGACTTGATCCCATTTGGGTACGAAAGCAGCTTGAATAAATTATAAATTTAAATTCAGTCACAACTAATAAATTCATTCAATTTGTTTACCATTTTCTGCAATGAAAAAAATACACCAAAAATAAGAAAAAAAATTCATCATAAAAAAGGAACGATGACAAATCAAAATTCATATAATATGATCACTTGCAGGAAATTATCTTCAAGAGTCATCCTTCTCTGGTCAATGGATGCTGAGCTAGAGAAATCTCTAGTCTATAATTCTTCTAATGCGGCCTTTGCAGTTCCAAGCATACTATTTGTTCCTGATGTGTTTGAAGTTCATCATGGAATCTATCCTGCTCAAAAGTTAGCTGACTAATTTTATCTGACAATGAAGAACAAGTGGAATCCTCTACTTCCAACTGAATGTTCAAAAGCTTCAACTTCTTAGTCTTCTCTTTGGTAGTTGGAAACTCTAAGTGCTGCTTCATTTCCAATGAAGAACAAGTAGAATCATATACTTCCAGCTGAATATTCAAAAAATTCAACTGCTCTATCTTTTCTTCAGTAGTTGGACATTCTAAGTGATACTTTCTTTCAGATAAATAAATGTCAACTTCTTTAAGAATCACATCCATGCATTCTATCAAAGATGCTAGATCTGCCCAGAATGAGCTGGTAATCACGTTTTGAATAATTAAATTATTTTCATCCTACCAAGATCGGATGTTGGAAAACACATGCTTTAGGATGTCCCTAAAACACTTCTGAAGATAATTAGTCATGGCTTCTTGCAAAACAGCTTTCAAGTAAGGAGACTCTTGAGTTATCTTAGGTGGGGCACCAGACATAGAAGAACAAATTGGAGTTGCCGATGATTATTTGTTTCTAAAAGTGGAACGTTAACTAAAGCCAATGAAGAGAAGCAGCTGGAACTTCTTGATGGACTCTGAAATGTTAACTCTCGCAGTCTCAGAGTTCAATTCATCTTCATCTTGGAAATCATCTACGTTGAAAGCTAAAATACCTTCATTAATAGTATTCGGGTATTTGGAAGGTGGGCCATAAAAATTATAAGTACCATCTATTCCTTAAAGTGCATCGATTCTCCCATCATTCTCACCAGTCTGATCTTGCAAAGATTTTGGATTTATAGAGAAATTCAATCCTTCAAGAATGCTTGGAAAACCTACAAAAAAATGGAGATAAACAAAAAAAGAGCCTACCTACGTTCCGTGTTCTAGGCACCATATATAAAAATTCACCATCTGATAGTGTATTTAAGAGACACAAAAATGGAAGATGACTACTAGATCGGTTGGACATGGCAACTTCTGAATTCTTGTAACATTCACTAATAATGGGCATATGCAACTCCGATAAAGGCTCCAGGAGCTCAGGAGAAGGATCTATAGTTGACTTATGGATGCTAAGTCTAAGTTCAACTCGTATTCCAGACTAAGCATGATACTTCGCATCAATATCTTTGAAACGAATGTAACTTTTGCTTTGGCTTTTAAGCTTGATAATTTCGTGTACATCCGAATATGCTTTATTATTAGAGCTCAGCCCAGCTATTCCTTAAAAAAGGAAGAGAAAATGAACAAAAAGAATTAACGGGCAGTGAATCTTTAAATTCTTTTATTGCCTAAATCACAGGCCTCCCAAATATAAATGATCCCAAACACAAAATGCCTTGGACGGTCAAAGGAGTTAGTCCTTGGTCTCAAATACAAAATGCTTTGAACGGTCGAATTAGCCAATCCCTAGTCCCAAATAGAAAGTGCCTTGAATGGTCGAGTAAATCGGTCATTGGTCCTGAACACAAAGTGCCTTAGACAGTCGAAGGAGCCAGACCTTAGTCGCAAATACAAAGTACCTTGGACAGTTGAATGAGCCGGTCCTTGGTCCTAAACACAAAGTGTCTTGGACAGTCGTAGGAGCTGGTCCTTGATCCCAAACACAAAGTGTCTTGGACGAACGGAGGAGTTGATCCTTGATCCCAAACACAAAGCACCTCGGTCCCTAACACAATGTGCCTTGGAGGTCGAAGGAGTCGGTCCTTGGTCCCAACCACAAAGTGCCTTGGACAGTCGAAGAAGCTGGTCCTTGATCCCAAGCACAAAGTGTCTTGGACGGTCGAAGGAGTCAGTCCTTGGTCTCAAATACAAAGTGCATTGGACGATCGAAAGAGTCGGTCCTTGATCCCAAACATAAAGTGTCTTAGACAGTCGAAGGGTAGGTTTTTGGTCTCAAACACAAAGTGCCTTGGACGGCAGTCTTTAGTCTCAAACACAAAGTGTCTTGGATGACGAAAGGTAGCAGTCCTTCGTCTTCAGTGTGCATGGAAAAGCTGGCGATTTTGAGTATTTTCGGAACCCGTAAAATAAATGCGGACAAAATTCTACTTTACACTAAGAAAATTTCAAACCTCTAAAATCTTTGACTGGATTCAAAAATTGAATTCCTGCAAAAAAAAAAAAATAAAGAATGTTAGTTCAATCTTATAACAATCATACTAATAAAAAAGTTACTATTCAAGTGAATAATATACGACATTGTTCACGCTGTTTTTTAAAAAAAAATTAACTGGCAGCTAATTCCAGAAAGTAAAATAAATAAAATAAAAAATACATGTAAAAAAGTAAAAGAAACCAAACAATTTGGTTTTTGCCCAATTCCAGGAACCAAGAGAACTTTAAAAAAAGGAATGAAATTGAGAAACCAATTTGGAAATTAACAAACCAAACAATTTGTTTTGGTTTCCGCGACAAAAACCAAACAAATTGTTTGGTTTTGGTTTCCGCCGTTGGCGGAGACCAATTTTATTTTTGGTTTTTACCGACTGCAGAAAAAATAAAGTTAAGAATTGTATAAAATAAATAAAGAATTGAATAACGATTAAATTTTAAAAATCAAGATTTATTAATTTATTATTTCATAAATAAATTAATCTAAAGGGGGCATTTGTAGACATAATAATAATAATAATAATAATAATAATAATAATAATAATAATAATAATAATAATAATAACAAGCAATGAATTTGGTCAATTTAAATAATTAGCCCGATTAAACTTATTGAATTAAAGCCTAGGCCCATAAAATCTTAAAGGTCCATCCCACGTTTTTTAAAAAAATTCACAATTATTCAATTATAATCAATTTAATTGAATTAATTGTGCGGTTATCAAAATTTGCTACGAATTTTATCTATAAATAGAATCAAATGTCCATTACAAGGAAGAGAGGAGGAAAAATGCAGAAGAAAACCACAAAATGCTGAAGAATCCTCTCAACTCCAAGTCTGGCAAACAAAAAGAAGATCAAAATTTTCTTCAGATTAAATCAAGATCAAGTCCAAGTTTCGAAGTGCAAATCCAAACTCCAAAATTCAAATGTCTAACAAGTCAAGCTCTCGACAAATCAAATTCTCAACAAATCCCAAATCCTAGGGCTCAAGCCACTTGGCTCCTCGTTTTCAAACATTCAGATCATTAATCAGAGGATTTTTGTAATTTTGCAATTACAAAATGATTCATATCCATTTGTAATTTTCAAAATACAATTTGTAACGATTTCAGTATTTTAATACGCGAAATCCGTCGTACAGTCTCATTCTTGATCTAACCTTTTTTGATATTATGCTCCTGTTTGACATGCATTCTTTAAAAATACATTCTTTCAAAACTCAATTTCAATTGCACATTCTGCAATAAAATAATATTTTTCATCACATCAATAAATTTTCCTTACTTTTTAACCACATATTTCTCATCATAACACTATTTAAAATATATTCTTTCTTCAATAATATCCATCAAACACAAGAAAAAATCTTTCTTTAACCATAATATCTTTCATCTTTGATTATTATAGCATTGGGTTTTTGAGTTGCTGCATTGTATTCTGATTTGCTGATTTTAAGTTACTCGATTTATTATTGAGTCCTGCTATTGGGCTAGGCTCAAAGCCAGGCCCAAGTCCAAGGCGTCACATAGGCACCATGTCCTTGGGCTTGGCTTTGAGCCTGTCCAAGGAGGGTTTTCCTTCATTATTTGTTTCTGATGCAGCTCTAATTTATATTCAATGTATTTCTTGAAAGCCCATTAATTATTTTTTGTTGTTTTCCGCATGTATGTGAGGATAATGCAGTTTTTCTTGCAGAACCATTGATTGTGTAGTTTTCTTGTTTTTTGTGCATGATACAAATTGGTGTTGTTTGCATCTTTTGATGACTGCATAAAGCTTGATAATTGTGATGTGTGTTTCGAAATTGAGAACAAAATAGGATTGAAGCTGTTGCTATAAATGAGAAACATATTCACAATTAAAAAGGTAATACGTAAATGCAATGGTTACAACTCCATTGAAAAAGATTGTATCTCCATGTTGGAAGCCCTCGGTTGAGGATGACAGAGATAATAGCCGAAATAGAGGGGGTGACCCAAGTGGATAGGTGGAGGGGATGTTGTGGTACAAAGATTCGAGACATCATGTCAATAGGAAATTTTTGATGGCACAGTTCAAGCCAATAACATATTGGAAGATCAGAGCCGGCTGGAGTCAAGGCCAATGAGCTCCATCGAGTCTGGTCCTCACAGGACATTTGTGGGAATTTGTGATGGGCATGCTGGTCTTGAAGCATCCATATTTATTAAGAGTCAGCTTTTACAAAATATGAAGAGTATGTTTATTCTCTTTGCTGGATGAATTATTTCTTGTACTAATTTCAACTAATTAATGTACGTTTATAGATTTCGATGATGATAATTGTGTGGTTGTTTTGGCATTTTAGATTTGTGTATGGTTTGTGTTGCAAGATGATATACTCTTATCCAGAATAGAATGTAATTAAGTCTCTATTTCCATTTCAACTGTAGGATTGCCATGGTCATTTCTTTTATCAGCATTGCATTATGGTGCTTCTGCTTATCTCCTACTTCAGGACAATTGCATCTTACTCCACATGCTATTCCAGTGAGCAGTTAATTTTAGTGGAAATATGGTAAAACATAACATTTATAGTGATAGGTTTTAGATATTTTGTAATTGGAAATTCTGTAAATAAAAAGGACTGAGTTGTACTGTGTGTAAAGAGCCAAGGAGTAATATGCAAATAGTTGAAAATAGGGTTATTATGTCTAAGGTTTGAGAATGGCAAAAGGAGGAAAAATGGTGCAGATTTTCGCTAAACTGTCGACAAGGTTTGGCTTGAGCTACAAAAGCAGAAACATAGTCATTGGACGTCGTCCCTCCTTCGCTCGAGCAATAGGCTGTCGCGACACCTCGCTCAAGCGATGTGGTTATCTGGAAAAATTTTATTTTGCAATTTAAAGTCTTTTCCCTCGGTCCATTTCTTTTATAATCTACCTATAAATACTAAATAGCCACAAAATGTTTTTTTCCTAAGGTTGAACATTGTGAGAGCTTCATGTGTGAGATAATTCTTATTATTCATCTTTCAACCTTCATGATTCATTGATATTAGTTCTTCGTGGTAAGAAAAACATCATTCTTATAATCCAAATACCAAATTGCCTCTCCTCTATATCTGGTCAGAGTTCTAAAAATCAAGGGAAGTTGACTAGAATTCCAGTATATGAAGAACAAAATGTTCTTCGTTGATCCACGGAATATAGACGATTCCACAAGGTTAGGAGTGTTGCAGGGTAGTATATTCCAAGGAGAGCTTTGACAACAACAGCTAAGGATTGGTGCATGAGAGCATGGGATCCAAGGATAGTTATAAGGAGTTTAGTTGGGAGATCAGATAGTACGGATCGTCTAGTCTGATAGACTGTAAAGTTGTTTGAATTGTTTAGAATGGATTGCCTAGCAAAGTGCCCGAAGTTTTTCTAGTTGAATTTCTCTGTGATCATCTTGGTGTTGATTTACTACTTTCGTCATTGTTCATTGATCGATCATATAAATTGTGGCATTCAAACTTAGGACTAAAATGACTTGCATGTTCAATCATCTAGAAAAGAATTAAAAAGTGACTTGTTGCTATTTAATTCATAAAATATTTTAATTCCTCATTTCACACCTATTCACCCCCCTCTAGGTGTTATTAGGATTGAACTTCGTGTTTTTCAATTGGTATCAGAGTCTAAATTCAAATCTCGACCTTGGATTTCTGGATGAATAATTCATTGTCCGTCTTGCCATATTTTGATGGTAGTGATTATGCTTATGGTAAGTGAGGATGAGAGTTTTCTTAAAAACTATGGATGAGCGATTTTGGTTTGTGTGTTTGATTTTTATTTTGTTTTGTGTGTGGCGCATTCATTTTAAAAAAAATTGAAAAATTAGAAAAATAAAATGGGAATGGTAACTTTTTTTACAACATGATATATCACAATCTTGAACTTCTATGTAGGGATGGGCATGGATTGGGTTGGGTCGGTTTTTGCCTCAACCCAAACCCAACCCAACATAATCGGTTCGATCATAATTTAACCCAACCCAATCAAATATCGCTCGAGTTGGATTGGGTTTGTCGGTTTTGGACAACTTATCAACAAAAATTAAAGTATGCGGGTTGGGTTGGGCAGATTTATAATTGACTCGCGACTTATATAATTTAGGTCTCTATAGTTGCAATGACCAAAAAATATGAATTATTTTGATACTTCATGTGCAAAAATGTTATATGGATAGATTGATATTAAATTATATGAAAACAAAAAATGTTTTTGACAATTAAAATGTTTTTGTGTTGAATGTGTATTCGTCCAAGTAACATCATAATACTTGAAAATTTCATAAATATAGTCGGTTTGGGCTGGTTTATTCTGTTTTCATGAGTTAACCCATAAATCGATCCAACCCAACCCGCCTACACAACCAACCCACCTAACCCCTGTAAAAAAAAACAAAAAACCAACTCAAACTGGTCAGGTTGGGCGGTTTTGGCCGGTTTGGTTGGGTTTTGCCCACCCCTACTTGTATGTTGTGATCATGTATGGACTAAATTGATGAGCTGTAACATAGTTTTTGTTGTTGTCTTATGTTATTTATGGAGTACTTAGTATTTGAGTCTTCATGTACTATCAGCACTGCACACATTATGATATTGTAAATGGGACTTAACCCCATATGTGAAATTTGGGATGACAGTCACGTGTTGGTAAGTTGACTTTGAACATGAATTGGCCACTTTTAGTAGACCTGAGCCTAAGTATATATCCTAATGATCTTAGTATATTAATGTTTTTCTTCGAGGTTATTTGACTCGAGCAATTAAGCCTGCGGGGTGTCTCAAAATCTGGTGTCTATGGTCAACTGATTTGAGTTAACCGGCCTAAAACTTGTTGCAGGGGTCATCTTAGTAGCTCAATGGAGAAGGACCTGCACTTAAGATGAAAAAATTGACGAGGTTGGAAAATATGGAAGATGTGAAAAATATGATGAGCCTGAAATATGTGAAAATTTATTTATGCTCAGATTTAAAGAAAAAATTAAAGGTCATACTGTGCTTTATGATTTGACTTTCATCAGTAGGAGAATACAATTATTAGCAGTGATGTTAGCATGTCCCTTCTCACAAAATTAAGATTTAGAGTCTTGTTTTCCTTAGATTAGTGACACTTTACACACACGAGTCATTTATACAATTTACTCCATTCTGACCTAACTGAGTATGTAGGGGAGGTTTTCCACTTGTTATTTATTCTTGTGCATTCTATCAACTGCTTGTTTGGACTGATGTATATTCATGGTTAAAATTGAATTTGAAATTGTACCCTTAGTCATTTATAACAAAAAGGGAGAGAAATAATACACTAATGGTGAGTTTGCATTTTATGTCTGAGTGGTCGTTGGGGAGAGACATAGATACATTTTCCTACTGCACAAAACCATTGAAAGTTCGTAGTAAGGGGAGAGCATGTGCATTGCATATCATATGCATAACTTTTTGACTCAAAGACATTTTATATTTTAATTTCAGTTCTACTAAATCAAGTTTGATGTTTTAATAGTATCGATGTATTTTCTTGGTATGTTGGGTTGCATTGTTTTAGCATGCATGTTTGAAACTGAATAATACTATATGATTCATAAATTGCCTATATTCTATAAATTGCTTCAACTACTTTATTTATACTGCTTTCCACACATTTTACATTGAGCGTTGAGTTATCTATTTCAGGAAATATGTGCTTATTGAAATGCAGAAATTGTTCAAGTTAGTTAGTTTTGTCATAGGTTTTTGAGTATGTAATTTATTTTTTATTACCGCATTGATTTTGTTAGTAGTTTTGTCACAGAATGTCAAAGGGGGAGTTTGTTAGATTTTAGATGTTTTGTAATTGGAAATTCTGTAAACAAAAATGACTGAATGAGCTAAAGTTTTGTCCCAAAATACAAAAGGGGGAGTTTTTTAGGTTTTAGATGTTCTGTAATTGGTAATTCTGTAACAAAAAGGACTGAATTGTACTGTGTGTAAAAAATCAAGGAGTAATGTGCAAATATTTGAAAATAGGGTTATTATGTCTAGGTTCGAGAATAGAAAAAGGAGGAAAAACTGGGTGAATTTTCGTTAGACTGTCGCCAAGATTTAGCTCAAACTACAAAAGCAGAAATATCGTCACTGAATTGTCGCCCCTCTGTCGCTCGAGCGACGTGATTATCCAAAAAAAATTATTTCGTGATTTAGGGCTTTTTCCCAGTCCATTCATTTCATAACCTACCTATAAATACCAAATAGCCACAGAACGTTTTTTCCTAAGGTTAAACATTATGAGTGCTTCATCTGTGAGAAAATTCTTATTATTCATCTTTCAACCTTCATGATTCATTGATATCATTTCTTGGTGGTAAGAAAAACATTGTTCTTATAATCCAAATACCAAATTTCCTTTCCTCTACATCTAGTCAGAGTTCTGAAGATCGATATAAGTTGATTAGAGTTCCAGTCTGTGAAGAACAAGGTGTTCTTTATTGTTCCACGAGAGATAGATGATTCCACAAGGTTAAGAGTGCTGTAGGGTAGCATATTTCAGGCAGAGCTTTCGCAACAACAACTAAGGATTAGTGCAGGGGAGCACGGGATCCATGGAGAGCTGTAAGGAGTGCAATCGGGAGATCAGATTGCACGGATCGTCTAGTTTGAGAGACTATAAATTGTTTGAATTGTTTATAGTGGATTGTCTGGTAAAGTGCCCGAAATCTTTCCTAGTTGAGTTTCTCCGTAATCATCCTAGTGTTGATTTACTGCTTTCGTTATTGTTCATTGGTCCATCATATAAATTGCGGTATTCAAATTTAGAACTAAAATGATTTGCATGTTTAATCATCTAGAAAAGAATTAAAAAGTGACTTGTTGCTATTTAATTCATAAAATATTTTAATTCCGCATTATACACCTATTCCCCCATCTCTAGGTGTTGTTAGGGTCGAACTTCGCATTTTTCGTGTAGAAGTGATAATATGAGGTCAAACTTTGATGAAAAAGAACGGATATTTGAGAAAACTGTTAACCAAAAGATTGCTTCTGATAATTGTAAGAACTTTTAAAAATTCCTTCTTAACATCAATTTGTAACATATCTTTTGTAAGGACAAATTGCATCTAATATACAGTTTTTGACAAGTTGGGATAGAATATCAGACTATGAGTTAGCATTAATTATACCAGTCTATGAGGGAAAGCTGCATAATTTCCTTACAGATTATATATGTTCTTTTCACATTATACATAACTTTTGGAAGTACACAAATATTTACTGAGGCTGATCATTATCTATTGATGGACCATCTAAGTAAAATATTTTAAGAACTTCTAGCATTGAAACTTTGCTCGTCAGTTGAGAAGTCAAAGTAATTTTTTAGAACCAAACTTAAATATATTTTCAGCTGTAAGATCAGACTTTTGCTGAGAGTCATTATCACAAGTCCTTGTATGTTTTTAAAGCTTGCTAATATCATATGTTTACTCACTTGACAGTGATATGCAATGCAGAATTCACATCAGAGAATCAAGAAATGTTAGGTGATGTGATAAAAAGGGCATATTTGGCGACAGAGGAGGAATTTCTTTCCTTGGTTAAAAAGCAATGGGATATTAAACCACAAATTGCGTCTGTTGGATCTTGTTGTTTGGTGGGCATTGTATGCATTGGGCTGTTATAAATTGCAAATGCCGGAGATTTTAGGGTGGTCTTAGGAAGACTAGATAAAACTGAGAAAGAAATCAAAGCCATACAACTATCAGCTGAACATAACGCAAATTAGGAGCCTGTTCGGGAGGAATTGCATTCGTTGCATCCTGATGATCCACGGATTGTTGTTCTAAAGCACAAGGTTTGGCGCGTGAGGAGTATAATTCAGGTGATTTATCTTGGTTTTTGTAATAGTTACATACTTTAAATGTAAATCCATTTGGATTTTTAAGTTAATGTCTCGTTAATGGGTGCGGTACCTTCTGATAATTGTGGGCTTACTTCACCATTCGAATTTATTCACTATCCTATAAATTTGATACTAGTATATTTTACTTTTCTCTTGCTTTTTTTTTTTAATGAAAGACTATGATACTCGGACTTAGGTACGGATATCTAGAATATGTACGTATCTAAGTGTCGGATCTTCTATATTTTAAAATGTAGGATATGGTAACATGGCTAAAAAGAGTTCAAATTTCAGACACGGGTACGTGGCTACGTCTTTCAAACTTTAATTTTTTTTACTAGTCCAGGATGTCTTTTGAATAGATCAAAATTAATTATTCACAATGAAGGAAATATGTATTTAATAAGGGGTTAAGACGAATAAAATAGAATTTTTGGGTTTAGTTTTCAAATGGGAATTACTAAATGTTATATAAAATATAAAATGAGGAACTTGATTATAATTTGGACTTAGTGGAGCATTAAGTAGCACTACATGAAATCTATTTTCATTTATACAAACAAAACCCTAAACCACCGATACAAAGAGAAAGAATGAGAAAAAAAGGAAGAAAATGAAAAGAAAAAAGAAAGAGGAAGAAAAAAAAGGTAAAACCTAGTGCCGCCACCTTTCTCCACCCTCTCGACGACAACGTTAGGTTTATAGAGAGCAAAAGTGGGAAGAAGAAATCGGAAAGAAAAGGAAAAGAAAAAAAAAGAAAAAAAAGAAGGAAGAACGAAAAACGACGAAATGTTCGGTTGAACGGACACATATCCCATACCCATATCGTGTCGTGTCTAACACGGGTACTCCAACTATTTCGAAGAATCCAAGCATCCGAGATGAAAAGTAAATGAAGAATGGTCGTTTAAGATTTGAGTCACTGTAGAAGATCATAGTGATTCTAAAAGGTGATTATTTCAGGTATCTAGATTCGACTAATTACAAGAAAAGTATGAATTGAAGAAAACTTAATGCATAGGGTTTGATACAGGATGACATTAACAATTATTCAAGATAACCAGTGAGGTGAGAGTCACTTGATATGCATTCCACGTAGAGCACCACATGATAGGTCGTCTACCCCTACAGGCTATCAATCACTATGAGGCTCTCTACGTTCACATGGACCATCTACCACTATGAGGCCGTCTTACCTCTATGAGGTTGTCAACTTCCATGAGGCCGTCTACTACTATGAGGTCGTCGACCCCTATGAGGTCGTCTATCACCATGAGGCCGTTTATCACTATGAAGCCGTCGACCCTCATGAGGCTGTCTACCACTATGAGGTTGTCCACTCCCATGAGGTCGTCTGCCACCTGAGGCCGTTGACCCCCATGAGGTCGTCGACCACCATGAGGCCCATGAGACCGTCGACCCCCATGAGATTGTCTACCACCATGAGGCCCCCTACGTTCACATAGGTTGTCTACCACTATGAGGCCAACGCTACACTTGCTATACAAATGGCAATTAGACAGGAACCGTTCAACGGCAAACGTGGGTACAACTAACCCCTTGAGGAGTGGGGGGTGATTCCACGGAACGTGGGGGAATTGGGGAGGTTTACGTGGGACACGTGGCACCATATACAGTTGAGCACATACATAGCAATAGGTGTCTATAAATACTTCCAAGGTGAGAAAGGTATGGACTCTTGAAACCCGAATTGCTTGAATTCGCGTTATACTATCTTTCTATTCCTCAAAACCGATTATTGATTCTCACGTCGGAGGTACAACGGGGGAAATCTCCAACCTCATTTTGCAAGTAGCAACCGCTGACTGAAGTAGCTGGAACACCGCACCTGTTAAGGTGAGCACGAAGGATCAACCTCGCAACTATTTCATTGGAGCCGTATGTAGGAAACCACTGAACAAAAAAGTTATGTGAAAGAGACGGACTAAGAGTGAAACACGCATAGTTGGGAATAAGGCGGAGACGGAGTCGGAGTCGGAGTCTGTCGCAAGAGATCACGACTCACCACCACAATCACAGTATGTAACGCAGAGCCAATTTAATACCTTGGAGAAATAATTAGCAAACATGATGACCTTCCTGCAAAGTTAAACGAAGAAAATTGTAGCCCCTCCGCAGAGTTAGTCGGAGGCCGCATGTGAGCAACCACCACAGGTAGCACAAACAGTTACCCCCCATGTTACTCAACCAACAACAGGAAACATGGGGGCTTTGAGATTTGTGGTTCCATAGGTTCCCCAATCTGTGTCAGACTTGGAAATGAAGTTAGAGGAGATGATGACCCAGAAGATAGACGATGCATTAACTAAAAGGAAGGGCAAGCGTAGGAAAATGGTATTGGAGAAAGATCCTTTTGCGCCCAAAATCATAGTTGTTCCTTTACCGAAAGGCTTCAAATAGCCAATGATAGAAGTATATGATGGAATCACAGATCCGCTGGACCACTTGCGGACCTTTGTTGATTTGATGAGGCTCTATGCAGCCCCAGACACAATGATGTGTCGATCATTTCCCCGACACTCATGAGGGAGGCTAGAGATTGGGTGGCTACACTGACACCCAAATCAATAAAGACTTTATTCTGAAGTGGTAACAGCATTAATGAATGTCACACGGAATCGGGCCTTCAACATGTCACTCTCCAAAAACCCTCCAAAGTCGATGCATGACCTGCTGAAAAAGGGTGACAAGTACGTTGACGTAGAGGAAACAAAGAAGGTCACGAAATATCTTAGAGAGGGATGGGAGACAGTAAGCCATAAGCGAAAGTCGGGTGATGTGTGAAAACTCGTTGACAAAGACAAGCAGAGGAATGAGCGTGTAAGCAGTGGGTACACTTAGATCGGTCGGTCAAGCAGAGACGAAAGGAGGTCAAAACCTTCACCCCTTTAAATACTCCGCTAGACAAGATATTGATGAAGATTCGAGACATGAAAGAACATAAATGGTCGAGGCTAATGGCAGCATCAGCTGGCAGAAGGGATAGAGCAAGTATTGTCATTTCCATAAGGATCATGGACACGAAACAGAAGAATGTATACATTTGTATGACAAGATTGAGTGTCTTTTAAAGCAGGGTTTTTTAACTAAATATGCGAGGAATGATCAAGGCAAGTAGAAGGTTGAGGATCGACCGCCTCCTAAGGCCGTGTTATAAATGTGATTGTTGGAGGAATCGCAGCGGGAGAGACTTGAACTCCGCTAGAAAGAGCTATGCACGCACAACTGGGGTATGTTCCATTCAGAAAAAAGGATAGATTCAATCAAAGCATCACTTTTGGTAAATAAGATTTAATAAGCCCACCCTCCATGATGATATCGTGGTGATAGTCAGCGACATAGCAACCATGATGTCAGAAAGGTATTGGTCGATGGCGGAAGTGCATCGAATGTTCTCACTTGGAAAGCATTTGAAGGATTAAAAATTTCTTTGGAAAGGTTGAAAACGATGTCTACCCCCCTTCTAGGATTTGGAGGGGCTACTGTGATACCAGGAGTCGTAGAGCTACTAGTGATGTTGGGTACCTATCCTGTAAGTATGGTGATCTTAATAAACTTTTTGGTTATCAAGACCCCCATGGCGTATAATGAAATCTACGGTCAACCCCTACTAAATGCTACGGGGGCTATTTCCTCTACTTGCCAAAAAGTGATGAAATTCACAACCAGTCGAGGTGTGGGATGTGTAAGAGGTGATCAACAATCCACGAGGAAGTGTTACGTGGATAGTATACGAACGAAGGGATCACAACCAGTGATGATGTTATGCCTTGAGCTTTCAAGGGGGCGAATTGAGCCCCTCGACACTACGAAAAAAAATTGTTGGCAGGAGGATGGGAATTTAGCGTAGGCGCAGACCATGGAATACTAAGCACTTCGAGAAGTACTATTAGTAGACAAACGAGCAAGAAGTTCGAGCAGCATGATGCTTGCCTGCTACAGGTACACTTGATGTAATGCCTGCTATAGGCACACTTGATTGAAAATTATTTAATGAGAAGCCTGGATGGCAGTAGATGATGGGGCGCTAAGGGCCAGCCTAGCTGGGACGTCCCGGTATTCCTATTGAGTCCCTAAATCTTGGCAAGTCTAATTATACTATGAGGTTATGATCTATGATTGTTTGAAGTAAAGACTACAAATCACCCAATATTGTTCGATACCCGACAGTGAGTAACAAAGTCAAGAAGTTGGCTAGCTCGAAATCGCCCCAAAGGTTGGTGGTGAGTTCTTAAAACAAAAAATGGTTAAGGCTCAAAATCATCGGACCCTACTTTTCACAGCCCATCGTAGCTCGACACCCGGTGGCAAGCAACAAAGTCAAGAAATTAGCTAGCTCAAAATCGCCAAGAGCTGATGGTCAATTTTTAAAACTGAAAATGGTTAAGGATCAACATCACTTGACCCTGCATTCGACGATCCAAAATAGCTCAGCACATGGCAACGAGCAAAAATGTTAAGAAATTGGCTAGCTCAAAATCGCTAAGGGCTGGTGGTGAGTTTTAAAATAAAAAATGGTTAAGGCTCAAAAACACCTAACCCTATATTCGACGATCCAAAATAGCTCAGCACATGGCGGTGAGCAAAAAAAAGAGTGAAGAAATTGGCTAAATCAAAATCGCTAAGGGCTGATGGTGAGTTTTTAAAATAAAAAATGGTTAAGGCTCAAAATCACCGACCCTGCATTCGATGATCCAAAATAACTTGGTACATGTCGGTCAGCAAAAAATTCAAGAAATTGGCTAACTCAAAAATGCTAAAGGCTGGTGATGAGTTTTTAAAATCGAAAATGGTTAAGGCTCAAATTACCTGACCCTGCATTCGACAATCCAAAATAGCTCAACACATGACAGTGAACAAAAAAAGTCAAGAAATTGGTTTGCTCAAAATCAGTAAGGGCTGGTGGTGAGTTTTCAAAACCTAAAATGGTTAATACTCAAAATCACCGGACCTTGTATTCAACATCGCTTGACACATAGTGGTGAGCAAAAAAAGGAAGGGGGCAAATCCCTCATCGCTTCCAGGCTCGGGCAGGGAGCTCAACACCTTGTCTAAGTCAAAGTCCATATTTGTGTGCAACCAGTCAAGTTAATCAAGTCCAACAAATAAAAGACAAAGCCAAAGATACTCACAAGTATAAAAAATACAAGCAGGGTATAAAGACCTACCTGTAGGACGACCAATCTAAACTAGCAACATATTCCTCATTGTTAGAACTGACCCTAGGTCGGGAGCAATGGGTGGAGTTTTGGTCAGTTTTTGGATTTGTACTCTTAGAAGGGGGTGATCTCGACCTCACTATTGAAAAGGCGGATTAAGGGATGTCTCCAGTGGGTATTAAAAGGGAATTGACCCTCATGAGAGCGAGCAAAGAAAAATCGGGATTTTCACCAACTATTGGAATTCCTAAACTTGGCAAAACACAACGGGACCCTAGATGAAGGCATTACACTAGCTAACTCGTGCATTCCGAAGACGCACCTAAAGAGGTTCATTGAGAGAGGAATTCTCTTGCTAAGGCAGACGTACAAGAAATAAAGAGCTTTATAATATCTTTGAACAATGGGCGGAGAAAGGATTAATGAGAAATCGAAAATCAGTGTCCATAATATCTTTATAAACGGTGACCTCGCGGGGGTTAGTTTTGGAAAACGTTTCATTGGGCCTATGGGCTCTATAAACGCAGCGATCCACCGCTCATATTTTTTGAGTGACTTTTCTAATTTAGATGGGGAGTTATAAACGCTAAAACACTTTGGAATTTCAAGAATTACCTCCTCACCTGCAGCATCTCGCTCAATTTCTATATTTTGGTTTAATGATTTAGCAAGACCAATATGTCGTTTTGGAGAAATCGATTGAAAAACTTGAAATTCAGCCGAATGTGTTAAGATATTCGACTCGAAAAGAAATTGGTCAACCCCATAAGAGAGATTTTTGACAATGGCCATCCCACGACCAGTCGTGGGGCTTGTCAACTGTCGACCAGCCTTATGGCTGGCTAGAGGTCTACCAGCCACGTCGGCCAATGATTGTCGACTAGCTTTGTTGGTCGACAACAACCGTCAACCGAAAAGTTGGTTGACCCATTTGAAGATGGGTCAGTTGACTCTCTCGCCCCCTCATTTTCGCTCTAGCCGGAGGATGAAGAAATGAATGTTTTATACATGACAAAAAATGAGATGAAGGAAGAAGAAGATGAGAATTACCTTAAGGAAGGATGATGGTGATGATGAAATTTTGAAAAGGGGGTGAAATAAGAGCCCCCACAACCCTTTAAATAGTAGTGGATTTTGAATTTTATTTTGGGACGGGGAAATTTTCCAACAAAATTGAAAGCCAACTATGGAGTGCCACTTGTACAGTGTTTCACCTCTCTACATCAATTGTGTTGTTCGACCCGCTTATACTGAATGTCGACACAAATTTTTTTTAACCAAATCGGAAGAAGTGAAGATGTTATCCATCGTCGATAAACATTAACAAGGGATAGAGGGGTTGTGATATAGAATGACATTAATAATTATTCAAGATGGCCAGAAAGGTGAGAGTCACTTGATATGCATTCCACGTAGAGCACCACATGATAGGTCGTCTACCCCTACAGGCTGTCTATCACTATGTAGCTCTCTACATTCACATAGGTCATCTACCACTATGAGGTCGTCTACTATCATGAGGTCGTTTATCACCATGAGGCCATGGACCCCCCATGAGGTCGTCTACCACCATGAGGTCGTCTACCACCATAAGACCGTCTACTACCATGAGATCGTCTACCACCATAAGGCCGTCTACCCCCATGAGGTCGTCTATCACTATGAGGTCATCGACCCCCAAAAGGTCGTCTACCACCATGAGGCCATCAACGCCCATGAGGTTGTCGTTCACCATGAGGCTGTCAACCACCATGACGCCTATCACTATGAGGCCAACGCTACCCTTAGCCATACAAATGGCAATAAGCTGGACATGAATTGCTCAATGAAAAATGTGTGTACAACCAATCCCTTGAGGAGTGGGAGTCATTCCACCAGAACGTTGGTGAACTAGGGAGGTTTACGTGGGACACATGGTACCATTAACTGTCGAACGCATGTGTAGAAACAAGTGCCCATAAATACTTCTAAGGTAAGAAAGGTATGGAGTCTGAAACCCGAACTACTTGAATTCGCATTATACTATCTTTCTACTCCTCAAAACCGATTACTGATTCTCATGCCGGAGGTACAACGGGGGAGAAATCCCCGACCTCATTTTGCAGGTAGCAACCGCTGACTGGAATAGCGGGAACACCAAATCCGTCAAGGTGAGCACGAAGGAACAACTGCTTATTGGAGTAACTGGAACACCGCACCGGTGAAGGTGAGCACGAAGGACAATCTCAAAAACTATTTTAGGGTTAGAGCGGATTGGATAACATGCAGAGTGCTATAGGAATTCATTGTGATACACATATTCTATTAGGGTTTAAAAGGAAAGTTCTACAGATCTGTGGTTAGACAGCAACGCTTTATGGTTCTGAGTGTCGGGCTAATATATCAGAATTTTTATGTAGTTGGAAAATTAGGTATATGAGTATCTGCTATTTACTTTATTATTGCATTTCGAAGGTCCACAAGGTCACGGATTCATGTCCCTACACTCAGCAATTAGAAATACGGAGAGCGCTCAGGGGAGAGCGGGGAAATGAGGAAGTGATGGACAACCTTATCATATATGTACCAGGCTCACAACAGTACTACAACAAGTGGATTGGTCCCTCTCTTGTTCATTCACGAGTTGACCAAGACCCTGTTAGTAGGAGAAGCAAGAGCGGATTTGGGGCTTAAAAAGAACACGTCCTGTCAAAGCCTCAGCCAAGCCAATATTCTTTCTTTCAGGGTAGGCAAGGCTGTCACAAATGAATCATTGCGTAGGGTGCATCGCATACTTTTCCGCAGTGGGCCATGTAGATCATACAATAGGGGTGGTGAAGGAACGGCCCTAATTGGTAAAAAATAGCAATAACCTCTTGGAGTTACCCTACATTTGGTATTTCAACAATTTGATGTTGAACTTCTTTAATTTGTTGTAAGGATAGGAGAATGTAGAAGGTGCTGATGAAAGGTGAAGTAAGATGAATGTAGCAAAAACGAAGTTATTAAGATGGGTGTACTGTCGTACAAAAATGGACAAGACAAGAAATGATAATTTACGCCAACTAATGGAAATGGCACCAATTGAGGATATGTTCAGGTAAGGATACGTACGTGGTTGAGGCATGTTTTGCAAAACAACGTCCCCATTCATAAATTGTGTTAAAAGAGAGTGGTATACTGAAATTAACATTGGCTTGTTGTAGTTGCTAAGGATTAGTTGCTTTAGATCTTCTAATGGATCTAGCAATGAACTAAGCTGAATAGTGAAGATGGATTCATAAAGCTGTAGTGATCGAGAATTTAAATAAAATAAATTCAATTTTCTTGAAAAGCGTGTCGCTAAGCCTAACCCCAATTTTTAAAAGTATGTTCGTCGAGCCATTGTAAAACGAGGTTCTCA
>CAIGRL010014720.1:0-14100 GCA_903798325.1 Fraxinus xanthoxyloides | reverse complement strand
TTATTTAATTTTCTTTTTTAATAATTCAAATAATTATTTACTTCTAGTTGTTGAAAATTAAATTGTGATAAATTTGGAAAGTTCTTGATAAAAATTATTTTTCCAATAACATTAAATAAGATTTCTTAATCCATGTGAAAAATGAAACAAGCCTATATATATGGGACGGATGAATTATTATTATTAGTGACACTTAACTTAGAAAAGTGATATCATGTAAAAAAAGTGACGTTGTGTCACATTTTTTTTAATAAAAAGTGACGCTTAATTTTACACAGTATTTTTTATTTCGAAAAAACTTACTACATGATTTTTCAAAATATTTTAATTTTAAGGGTATTTTTGTAAATTGTGCATTATCTCTCAAGTGAAATTGATAAAGGCCCAATAGGAGCCCATGCAGTGGTTGTTTGCTTGTAAGCCCATTTAAAAGCCCATATTCTTTGTTAATCCATAGGTTCATATCCAACTAAACAAACTAACAAAAGCCTGTTTTTAACTTTTTTAAAATTTTTACGAACAGAGGCGGCTATCGTTTTTTTTCCCCTTAAAATTCACCAATTTTATCCTCTGTTGATAAAATTTGGGAACGTTTGGGAAACGAGTTCGTCACCCTTGTGGCCACCAATTTTATCTTCTGTTGATTTCGCACTCGATTTGATTGTTGTGAATGATTCAATTTCATAATAATCACGATATAATCCTGCTGAGGGTTTAGGTATTTAAGGGTTGTTGAAAAGACATTAATCAAGTGATATGGAGGTCAGTATGACATCTATGCTAGCCGCGTTTTGATTTCCTTGAAATAAGTAGAGAAATGTGATTTTTCGCGTACCTTTTATATTCCCATCAAAGTTTAATTTGCTATATCTTGGTTAATTTTACATCTGTTTTTGAAGAAATGAATGCTCAATCTCATCAATTTTTCATGTTCAGGGAAAAGGAGATGGTAGATTTATTGACCCTAACAAAACAACAGAAACTTTAGAATCCGAGGAGTCCAGCAGTGGAGGTTTGTTTGTACCTGGGAAGGACAGAGTAATGTTTAAACCTCCCGAGAGGAGATCACTTTTAGGTTTGCTTTCATATCACTATGTCTTAATAAACTATAAGTTATATTTCTGTCCATGATCTAGAATCCTGAAGTAGTATTCTCGATGATAATGCTTAATAGTATAAGTGCAAGCTTAGGCTCATGTCATCCAGTTGCCCAACAACTCTGGTAGTTGTCTAACTGTCAACTGAATCAGGCAACGGTGGTTGGTGGCAGCGACAATTTCCTCAAAGAAAGTGAGTGCGTGTTTTTTTTGGGGGGGTGGGGGGGTTAATATGAAGAAAGGAGGGCAGTGTAAATGTGGATCGGAGTACTTAGATGAGGTCCAGGCTGCTAGTTCTCACCTCACATGTCAAAATTTTTTCGGAACGTGATTTGCATGAGCGAAGTCTTCTTTATCTGATCTTTTGTTAAACTGATTTTTTGCTTGTGAAGCTTATTTTGTCCTGCAGTATTCACCACTTGTCCATAATTTAGAAACATGATATTCTCTCTTGAGTTCAACTATATATTTTTCCGCCCCTTATGGCTGAATTATTTAACTTTGGTATGAATGGATGTTAACTCCAGTCATATCTTTCCTTTTCTTCTTTCATTTCCTTTTTCTTGCAGAAATCTTGCACCACATCTTCATCCTCTGCTGAATTTCCACATGATACTCTGACTATCTGTTTCTTCTATCTTTAATTATACACCTTTGGTTATTGGAGCAGGGCTTGATGTTCTTGCCAATACCAAACGTGGAGGATCTAGGGATGAGGGGGCATTCAGGGTCCCTAGAGAAAGAGTTGCATCTGTTGCGGCATCGCTTGATGAAGATGAAGAGAAGTCGACTTCTTCAGGACTTGATGAAGTAGGAAATGTTGTACCAAATGGCGCACGCAATTACGCTAATAGGCGATATCGTGAATCGGCATCGACTCTAGAATCTAATTCAGGTTCCTTGTTCTGTTTTATTTTGTATAAATACCATACGCAGTCAATGCCGACAGCATATGCTTGTATAGGCATATAAACCTCCACACTTAAATGGAGGTCAAAATTAAATAAGTTCTCTTTGCACTAATGTTTTTTAACCATTTTGATTTGCTTATCGTTTTAATGATCTGTTTGATGAATTCGCAGAGAGTGCTGTAACTGAAGAACATCAGTCGAATGACACACTCACGCAGCAGCGCAAGGATAAGTATATGCAGGTACTTGTAATTTCCCGTGCACTTTTCTAGCGCATTCCCTCTTGTTGTGACAATTTATTTGCATTTGAAATGGTAACTTCATAGCCTTATTATTATTTCTTGTTTATGAATTGCATCAAGACAAGCAATTGTAATTTGCCATGTCTCTTTAGATGTCTTTGTAAGCAAATTAGATCCTAGATCTAGCTTTAAATTTACTGGCTAGCTAAAGTTAATGATCAAGTCTAAAATAAATTTTCTAACCCATGGAATACATGTCCCACGGGATTTCCAGTAATTTGATCATATGCACGAGTAATTCCTAAGGGGTGCAATTTCAGTAATTGTCGACTATTTCATATAATTTCAGGTTCCAAGTGCATCAACTGGAAGCTCAAGATCAAGGAGTCCTAGTTTTGACAATGCTGACCATTATAGGAGTAGAAGCAAATATAGGGAAGACTACAGAAGTTCAAGTAGAGAAACGAGAAGTGGAACTTACAGGGATGAGAGGACTCCTAGAGAATCATCATATGGATATGAGGAGCGCAGTGGAGACCATGAAAGAAAAAAGAGTAGATATGATAGTTCTAGGAGGACACCTGGTATGTTGTAAATTTGCTTTTTGACTTTCTTTTGTCGTTTACTCCTTTTAGCGGCTTTTTTTTTTTCAATTAGAAGTTAATTCAACAAAATAACATGGAATTCTATTGCTGTCATATGCTGCTTTGTTGTGTGCACTTGCATAGAAGATGAGTGGTTTTGCTTTCCCGATTCCTGCTGATTTTTCTCTGTTGCAACTTCCAATGCATATAATAATCATATTGAAACTGTGCCTACACCCCAGGTAGATCTAACTGGGATGATGGGCGTTGGGAGTGGGAAGATACCCCACGACGTGATGGTCTCGTTTCTAGCAGCAGACGCCATGAGCCTTCACCGTCCCCTATGCTTGTTGGAGCCTCCCCGGATGCACGACTTGTTTCCCCATGGTTGGGAGGTCGTACCCCTAATTCTAATGGTATGCCAAGTGCTTCTTGAACACATCTTTTAAGTTGCATGATCTTGATTTGAAATCATTTCGTATGGCTTTTTAGGCAAACTTTTTAGACATAATTAACCAGAAAGTTGTACGTGCATAGGAGGTGCTGCATCTCCTTGGGATAGCATTGCTCCTTCCCCAACTCCAATTCGGGCATCTGGGGCATCAGTTAGATCTTCAAGTTCCCGATATGGTGGGAAGTATAATCGTGCTACTTTTTCTGGGGATAAGTTGCCATCATCTGAGGTATTCAGTTTCTCATTTCCTTTTTTACTTCTGTTTCTAGCATCTCATGGAAAAATCTTCTCAAAATTATACTCTGCTATGCTTTCTACTTAAACTGACAATTGGTATTCTTTTCTTTCTTTTTTGTGGTCTCCTTTTCTTCCTCAAAATTATACTCTGCTATGCTTTCTAATTAAACTGACAAGTGATATTCTTTTCTTTCTTTTTTGTGGTCTCCTTTTCTGGTTGTAGGATGGAGAAGATGGCCCGGATTATATATCAAAAGACCAGAATCAAGAGATCACTGAAAACATGCGTTTAGAGATGGAGTACAATTCTGACCGTGCATGGTAATTTCACCTGACCTTTTTTTTTTTTATTATTATTATTTGGAGTTTGTTTCATATGTACAAGAGCATGGATATTAGTTATGATGATTATTAGTGTACATACAGACAGCGACTGGGGATACAAATTAATATTGCATCAAACATGAGAGAGAGAGAGAGATTTAGTCATGTAGAAAACTGAGCATATAAATGGTTTTTTAAGTGGTATTATTCAATCTAGATATTGCTCGTGTATACACTGTTTATTTATTTATTTTTTGATGGTTTACCATATACTCAGTTTTATCTTTATTTTCGTGGTAGCATATATACTTCATATTTACAAGTATGCAAAGAAGTTCAAGAATCTTCTTCTTCAATACCCGTATTCTGTAATGTCATTGTTGAAGTCAACTCCAATTCATGTTTTCTATTTCCAGTACTGGATTTTCATGCCCAATGCCTATGCTGTTTTGGAGTTCCTAAATATTGCTGCATGTTGGTACCAAATAGTTTAATTAAAGAGCTTAATTAATTGGTTATATTGTGATTGTATAGGTATGATAGAGAAGAAGGCAGCACCTTTGATGCAGATAGCTCCTCAATTTTCCTTGGTGATGAGGCGTCTTTCCAGAAGAAAGAGGCAGAGCTGGCCAAAAAATTGGTACGAGGTTTACATGTCATATGCTTGTCATTGTTACTTTCTTTTGAACTAGGGAACTTCCTACAAAGAGCTTGTTGATAATCTTGGAATTTACAAAATCTTAAGTAGAGAATTTCAGCACTCTGGGGGGTGGGGAACCTTTATGCCCTTGTAGCACATGACAAGATAACATCATTAGTAGCCCATGGTCAACAAGATAACTTCATCAGCAGTAGATCATGTTATTTATGTATATCCTGCTGTTTGTTTTGGAGATTCCAGCCCATAGAATCCACGTCTGCTGCATTTTTCCCTCACGATTGCAGTAGCTAGATCCGGAGGTGATACTTTGTCTTCCTAGTTACACGTGGGAGTAGCACTGCAATATGGAATAGGCATGTAACTCTGTCCAAAAGCAAGAGAAAGTGAGCTTGTGAGTTGAGTCAGGTTATGGAATGGGCAGACTGGTTGAGACTTGAATTCAGCCTTCAGCCTTCACCCTCGGTATCATCCTTAGTTTGGATATTTAGACCTTCTCCCTTCATTTAGAATGTGGTTGTTATGCAATTAATGCATGCCTCATGATGTTTGACCTTGATTATTTTACTGCTACAATTTGAACATGCTCCAAACCCAAGAAGTAGTAGAAGAACAAGAGTTTCCTAGGAAAGTGACTTCCAAGGTTAGTTTCCTAGGAAAGTGACTTCCAAGGTTTAGTAACGTATAACTGGGTTGTTTCCTAATAAAGATGTAATGATTTTTTTCTCTCTTTTTTTTATTTTTTTTGTTTTCTATTTTGGTCTTCAGAATTTACTCAACAATTACGATTCCTAAGAAATCAGGAATACCGTATTCTCAACAAAATTAGGCCTATTAAAACATGTTTAAAAAATACAGAAATATCTTGAAATTATATTTAATATAAATCAATGTTCAGAGAATCTAAATGAATACTATGGTTTTACTATCAATAATCTTATGCTTGTGAATGCTGCCTAGGTTGTTTGACCACTGGTTATCATGCGTATTGATTCATATTCGGTCTAGATTTTCTGCTTGTGATAGCATGAAGGGATTAATCTATAAAAGCTGGCATGAAGAGACTGCATTCAAGTATTTTATGAGAACAGGCGTAAACAGTAGTGTATACTATTTTGTGCAATACCCATGGTCCCTATTTATGATTAGGTCGTTTTTGTTAAAGATTTAATTCCTGTTTATTGATCTATATGGCAAGAGATATTAGGGAATTTGATTATCCATGTTAATGGATTATTTTATCTTGTCACATTTATATCTGCAAGACGGTGGTTGATAATGCTATTGTGCACTTCTAGTTGACTGTTTAGTGGGATTTGTGATATGTTAACTGCAGGAGCTTTTAGCAAAATGTTGTTTAAGTCCAATTATTATAATTCTCATGTCCTTTTTATGTTCAACAATTTTGTTTTTCTTGGTAATGTGATTATTTTAGTCATCCATTGATTGCTTTACCTTATCACAGGTCCGGCGAGATGGGAGCAAGATGACTCTCGCTCAGAGCAAAAAATTATCACAGCTCACTGCAGATAATGCCCAGTGGGAGGACCGCCAACTTCTTAGATCTGGAGCTGTAAGAGGAACAGAGTTGCAGACAGAATTTGATGATGAGGATGAAAAGAAGGTTATTCTTCTTGTTCATGGTAATAAATAATTTCTTCACATTATCTAATGTATGATAATGTCACATATGACCCGAAGCAAAGTTCCTATATTTGTTTAGAGGTTCACCATTTTTCTCATAACAGATACAAAGCCCCCTTTTCTCGATGGGAGGATTGTCTTCACTAAACAAGCTGAGCCAATTATGCCACTCAAAGACCCTACATCAGATATGGCTATTATATCACGCAAAGGATCGACTCTTGTACGAGAAATTCGTGAGAAGCAGAGCATGAACAAGTCACGGCAACGATTTTGGGAGCTTGCTGGCTCGAAACTAGGTGATATCCTTGGTGTCGAGAAGACTGCAGAACAGGTATGCTTAAACTTTTAACTTTCCGAAGTCATTAGGCTAACAACTTTGCATTGGACAGTCATGTATCTAAAGATTTTTCATATTAATTGCCAGATTGATGCAGATACTGCTGTAGTAGGTGAAGAAGGTGAAGTTGATTTCAAGGAAGAGGCCAAATTTGCACAGCATATGAAGAAGGGTGAAGCAGTGAGCGATTTTGCGAAATCAAAAACACTAGCTCAACAACGACAGTACTTGCCCATATTTTCTGTTCGAGAGGAGTTGCTGCAGGTTTTGCATAAGCCCCTTGAAAGGCACTTAAAATCCTTAATTTTTGCTCCTTTTTTTTCTTAATTTAGTGGTGTCTTTCATTGATGAAGGTGGTCCGCGAAAATCAGGTTGTGGTGGTGGTTGGAGAAACTGGTTCTGGAAAGACTACACAGCTGACCCAGGTTGGTTCAGTTTTACTTACCATTGCAATCATACACTTGTGCATCTACATTGACTCAAATTTTTTGGTTCACTAATAAACAGAAGTTGTCATAAAATGGTTACTTCAATATACCATTCCCCTGTTTGGTTTGGCTTAAGTTTTTTAGTAGATTTTGATATAAGTTGATGGAATAGGTGGTTGAAAAGTTAATAGAAGTTGTGGGTCTCATAAAATGTGTGGTTGAAATTGAGTTTGGGAAAAAAAGATTTTCAAGTAGTTGAGGCCAAACAGGGGCTATTTTTATCCATTATTTTTTATTTTTATAAATAATATCTCAAAATATTATACAGTCATGAGTTACCTGATATGTAAATATTGGCAGTACCTGCATGAAGATGGCTACACAACCAATGCCGTTGTTGGTTGCACTCAACCAAGGCGTGTAGCGGCCATGAGTGTTGCTAAAAGAGTAAGCGAAGAAATGATTACTGAGCTTGGTGATAAAGTTGGATATGCAATCAGATTTGAGGATGTGACTGGGCCAAACACGGTGATAAAGGTAATGACATGTCTGTTCTTTCCACCACCTTAAAAAGTATTTTGTTGATGGCCTTGGCATTCTCGTCTCGGATGATAATTAAAATTGCACATCTATGCATAGTTAAAATTTCAATTTGTTTTCTATATTTTGTAGTACATGACTGATGGCGTACTTCTAAGGGAGACATTAAAAGATGCTGATCTAGAGAAATATCGGTATGAGTTTTATTAATAATTTGATATTATGATTTAAATATCAATGGGGTAACTTGTACCAAGTATTTCACCTTCTATATCTTTTATCTTTTAGTGTTGTCGTAATGGATGAAGCACACGAGAGATCACTAAGTACCGATGTGCTATTTGGGATCCTCAAGAAAGTCGTCGCCAGACGCCGTGATTTCAAGCTGATTGTAACATCTGCCACTCTAAATGCTCAGAAATTCTCAAATTTTTTTGGGAGGTAATCATCTGTATTTTGGACAACTAGTCCAGGAAAATATGGTTTGCATCTTCTTTTTGTCCTTTACAGAGTAAACTCTGCCTGAGGCTAATTTTTCAAAGTAGTCTTGTAATAGACAAATTGATAAATGTCATTTGTAATTTTATTTTTTACATCTAATGCTAATTTTATCTTATTGAAAATTACCTTCACATTCACCTTTGTCAATCTATCTTCTTCCTCACCCCTTTCTCCACCACCCTACACACCAGTCTCCCATTTCCCCATCTGTCTCGGGAGACTCCCAAGTGAGAATCTAATGGGAGCTGATTGGGAGGATGCAGGGTTGGGATTGAAGAAGAAGATGAGAGGAAGGTTATGAGGGTGTTTTTGGTATATCAACTAAAAGGAAGCTATTTTACATAAAAATTAGTGGGGTTATTTTCATTGGCACCAACTTGGTCCTTAACAAATTTCTCTACTAATTTCTGTGCAGTGTACCAATATTTCACATTCCCGGAAGAACTTTTCCAGTTAAAACCTTGTACAGTAAGACACCTTGTGAGGATTATGTGGAGGCTGCTGTAAAACAGGTTATGACAATCCACATTACAAGTGATCCAGGTGATATACTCATCTTCATGACTGGGCAAGATGAGATTGAGGCAACCTGTTATGCTCTTGCTGAACGCATGGAATCGCTTGAATCCTCGAACAAGCAAGTTCCTAAACTGTTAATTCTTCCAATATACTCTCAGTTGCCCGCTGACTTGCAAGCAAAGATATTTCAGAAAGCTGAAGATGGAGCTCGCAAGTGTATAGTTGCTACAAACATTGCCGAGACATCTTTGACTGTAGACGGGATCTTCTATGTCATTGACACGGGTTATGGTAAAATGAAAGTGTATAACCCGCGTATGGGTATGGATGCTCTACAAGTGTTCCCTGTCAGTCGAGCTGCAGCTGACCAGCGGGCTGGACGTGCTGGAAGAACAGGGCCTGGAACTTGCTATCGACTATATACAGAGAGTGCATACCTAAATGAAATGCTGCCTAGTCCTGTGCCAGAGATCCAAAGAACCAACCTTGGCAATGTGGTTTTGTTGCTGAAGTCTTTAAAGATTGACAACTTATTGGATTTTGATTTTATGGACCCTCCTCCTCAAGAAAACATCCTTAATTCCATGTACCAGTTGTGGGTTTTGGGTGCTCTGAATAATGTTGGGAATTTAACAGATCTTGGTTGGAAAATGGTCGAGTTTCCGCTAGATCCTCCCCTTGCCAAGATGCTTTTGATGGGTGAGCAGCTTGGATGCATTAACGAGGTTTTGACGGTTGTGTCGATGCTTTCAGTACCATCTGTTTTTTTCCGACCCAAAGATCGGGTGGAGGAGAGTGATGCTGCTAGGGAGAAATTTTTCGTGCCAGAGTCTGACCACCTCACACTTCTGAATGTGTACCAGCAGTGGAAGGCTAATCAGTATCGGGGTGACTGGTGCAATGACCATTTTCTTCATGTTAAGGGGTTGCGCAAGGCTAGAGAGGTAAGATCCCAGTTATTAGATATTCTCAAGACACTGAAGATACCACTCACGTCTTGTGGTCCTGATTGGGACGTTGTGAGAAAAGCCATATGTTCCGCGTACTTCCATAATGCTGCACGACTCAAGGGAGTTGGGGAGTACGTCAACTGCAGGAATGGAATGCCATGTCACTTGCATCCAAGCAGTGCTCTTTACGGGTTGGGTTATACTCCAGATTATGTCGTTTATCACGAGTTAATATTGACGACAAAAGAGTACATGCAATGTGCCACGTCAGTCGAGCCTCAGTGGCTGGCTGAGATGGGACCCATGTTTTTTTCAGTGAAGGATTCAGATACATCAATGTTGGAGCATAAGAAGAAACAGAAGCGAGAGAAAACAGCCATGGAAGAAGAGATGGAGAACTTGAGGAAATCGCAAGAGGATGAAGAGAGGGAGACTAAGGAGAGGGAGAAGAAAAAGAGGGCCAAGGAACAGCAGCAAGTTTCAATGCCCGGATTGAAACGAGGCTCTTCTACTTATTTGAGACCAAAGAAACTTGGTTTATAGATTTTATTTCGTTTTACCATTATTACCGTTCTGAAAATCTCAATGTATTAAAAATTGACCTCGACTTATTGTATCTTTGGTGGAGATCCACCAGTAATGCTCATTATTGTAGAAAAAAGGTTGGATTTTGTTGGTTACACTGTTAGATGAAAAGGGGGAATGGTATTTGAATCTTGTTACATATACATCAAGATTTACATAATGCCATATTTCATCTTACCATTTGTCAGTTTAAAATATAATCAACATTCTCATCCAATCTTTTTCCTTTACATTATATTGTGTAATTCATTATATACATTTTTATGTACAACTAGCAACATTAATAGTGTGGACTTTGTTACATGTATATCAAAATTTACATAATAGGTACATAATGTCATATAACAATTTATCATTTGATCAAATTCTTTCACCTTTTGTAGATCACCCAAGTTTTAAATTGTATATTTCGGAAAATAATGTTGTTTTCTAATTCACGAGTAAAGATGTTTAGCTCTCGTTTGAGTTCTATTTGTTTTAGTTCAAAATGTATTTTGGAATAGTATTTTGATGGATGTGTGATTAAAAAATAAGGAAATATTTGAGAATGCATATAATATTATTTTATTGAAAAATGTGTAGTTGAAAATAAGAGAGAGAGAGAGAAATATACTTTAAAAATGAGAGACTAGTAATTGGCCTAATTAAATTGGCTTTTTAAATTATTCATAGAAAACTCTATTTTACCCTTTTAATGAAACGATTTTCATATACTGCATAGTATATTCTTTTCTTTATAAGTAGTTTTAAAGACTAGTATCTTATATTTATTAGTATCTTGTATTTCTTCTATTTTGAATTTCAATAAACAAGTTCATTCTCTCATCTAGTAAATTAGAGTAATCCGCAACTCTTTTTTCATATTCTTCTTTAAGTTAATTATATCCTTCAGATAATGTATTTATATTTTCTAGTTAAGAAATAATATTATTTATGTTTTCTAACAATCTTTCTAATAGATTATCTAATCTTTAGATTGCATATCCTGGCATATCAAACTATAAACATAATAATATAAACATCATGAAACAATAACATAAACATAATAATTCAAAACGTTAAAGTTTAATCCCTACGATTCTTTAAGATTTTAGAAGAATTCTTTCCAAATTTAACAGAAATAATAGTTTTACCTCAATTTTGATCTATATTCTTAGAACCGAGGGACCTTTGAACTTTGAATATGCAAACTGTTCCATTCAACGACCTCTTGCCTTCACGGAATCCTTGTTGTTTCAACTTTTTGCTCTCACTATATCGTTTCTCAAATTAAAACTATGAATCTTAAATAAAGAAAACTCTCTTTTTGTTGAAGTAGAAAGAAATCTCTTCTTTAATCTTTTAAGAATCTATGAGATAAAAAGTTTAGAAATTCATATTTCTATAAAGGTTTGTATATCATTGATCTATCAGAAATTGATACAAGTTTAAAGGACAGAAAGTTATAACTATCTCACAAGTTGAGTGCTCAATCTGTTCTGCATTTTTCCTAACCTAAATGCCTCTATTTATATTACTACATGAGAAAAAATTATTTTGCCTCTTACATCATCCCTTACATCATTTACATCAATAATTTCTATTACTTTTCTATTATTGTCCTTCTTGGTCCTACTTCATATCATCTTCATATGAAGCTAACAAGATTCTTCTATAATGGTAGAGCATCTTGTGTCTCTATCTCCATCCATTATCATTCTTTATATTTTTGTCTCCTTTCCATTCTGTCGGCAAAGGGGACATTCTCTTATCATGCATGCCTCATGTGTAGTGAATATACTTCCATTGATTCTATGGGTGTCAAATCGTTCAATATATTCTTTCAAAATTTCAAAATTTTCTTTTCCATTGTAACTAAAGTACATCGTTCATATTGACATAAATATCTAAATTTCTTTTCATAAAGATTTTTTGTAATATTGTAAAGAACTTTTATGCCTAAAACTTTTCTAGACTTTATCCATGATTTGGTAATTTTTTAGGCTGGTCTATCTTCTTTTCCAACTTCAATCTGAAAATTTCTTCCAACATGTCCAATTGTTATAATATGTTCTAATGGATAGAATATACTTCCATCTTGTTCAGGACTTATTGAATAAAATTTTAGATACATCGATCCTTCATGTGCAAATTTTGATATTTCAAATTTAAATATATCATCAAACTTTTCAATTTCCTTAAGATCTTTGCTGGGATAGATAAGATCAAGAAATCCATAATCAAATAGCATTTTTGTCATCACTGGATCTGCTCCTTTCATTATAATGACTCGTGGGTAAACATGATCTCCTGATGAAATGAAATAAGATTCATTGTTCCCAATTCATAGGCTATTTTTGAAATTTGTCTATATTCTTCTTCTTTTGGTGACAAGGGGTTTCATCTTCTTCATCTTTGATTTGGATAATTCTAGAATGTTGTTCATTGGTCCTGACTTTAATTTTTCTAAGACTTTTCATTATTACATCTCTTTTTTATTCCACTGAATCCACCACTGCTTTCACCTTGCTGTGTACCTGTTTGTATTTTTTATGTCCCTGTTTGGTATTTAATTATTCGAATTGTGAAGTAATTTCATCAATTCTGTCACTTAGTTCATTGGTATATTTAGAATGAGAAACAGAGATTTCTACAACAACTTAATATTTTGCTGAAGTGGTTCCGCTATTTGCTCAATTCCTATTTGACATCTTCAGATTCCTCTTTGGGGAATTCCATTTGCCATTTGGCGTCTATCAATGCATTTTTGATATCATCCGTCTCCAAATTCAATATTCCCTCTTAGGAAATCTGTAAGATAATTATTAACTCTTGTAATATGGATAATATCAAAATTATAAAATTAAAAATTAGCTTGCCATCTATGTAATCTTCTATGTTGGGGCTACATTGGTAACTTATTTTTAACTAGTCCTGTAACTTGGGACTGGTCAGTTTCAACAATGAATTTCTAAGATAATAAAAATAATGAAAACTTTTTTATTCCTCTAATGATTGCTAACAATTTTTTCATGAGTATTATAATTTATTTCTGCTTGGTTAAATTTCCTCTAATGATTGCTAACAATTTTTTCATTAGTATTATAATTTATTTCTTCTTGGGTAAAAGGTTCACTTGAATATCAATATTTGCATATTTTATTTAAATCTGTTTTTAGTATTGTTGTCCAATTTTTATCTGAGGCATCAGTATTAATAACTAAATTATCTTTTCCATCTGATAGTCTTAATTTTGATAAATTCTTACATTCTTCTTTTAGGGATTTAACTATTTCTGTATGTTCTACATTACATCATATAGTATTTGTTTTTCTAAGTAGAAATTGTATTTGAAGTCTCTTTTTTGAAAGATTTTCAATAAATCCTTCTACATTTAAACATCATAAGAACTTTTATAGTTGTTTTTTTTATTCTAATTTATTTGGGAAACTTTCTATCTTTTTAGATACACGCGTTTGCAATTTTATTACTTTTCTATCTATTGATAATCCAAGGAAGTCAATTTCTTATTTTTCTATTATAGCTTTCATTTTTGAAAGGATAATTCGTTCATTTTTACATTCATTTATAAATGTATTAGAACATATTAATATATCACCAACGTATACAATTAAAAATTCATTAAACTTTTTAAATATATTATTCATTTTTTTTATATATTTGTGGTGCATTTTTTAAACCAAATGGCATTACTAATCATTCATATTTCCCTTGAGATGTACGAATGATGTGTATTGTATACTATCCTATTCCATTTTGACTTGCCAAAATCTTGACTTACAGTCAAATTTAGAATAATATTGTATTCCTTTTGCAAGTTTATTAAAACTTCTTTATTTGATAAGAAGTATCCATCAGATTTATTATATTTATTTAATTATTTATAATATATTACCATTCTAACTTTTTCCATAACTTGATCAGAATGCTTCATAACCATAAAAGGTTGACTAATATGAGGTCCATTACTAGGTCTAATCAATTTTTGTTCTAATAATTCTTTTATTTGAATTTTGAATTCTTGTGTATACATCATTGGCCTTACTCTTACAATTACATTTTCTGTTAGTTCTATTTTAGCTTTAG
>CAIGRL010014704.1:0-28134 GCA_903798325.1 Fraxinus xanthoxyloides | reverse complement strand
TATTCAAAATATCATTTTTTTTTCAAAATAACGATTAAATAAATCTTCACCAAAATACGAACACAGAGATTAAAAGCAAAAGTAAGAGAAACATTAATAAAAATAAAAATTTCAATAGTTTAGTAACAAAAAAAAAAACCAGAATTAAAATATGAATATGTTAATTGTATATCTTGGATGATATAATAGATATTGCATGACGTGTGAAAAATTGTGCCATACATTTGAATGAGTTTTGTTAAGACCAATGTCCCAAAGTGTTGTGAAGTAAAACAATGTCAAACTTAATGTACTTATAGCAAAATTGTTAAAATACATAGATACTCGCACGTTAGGTACTGCCTAGAGCCCTAGCTTAAGCAATTGGGTTACTTTAACAAAATGACTACAGTTTTTAAACAACCACTTTATCAATAACTAAATATAAGTATTATGGTATCTTCAACCCATATCTAATTGCATCAAATTGTACCAATTTCTTTTTGTGCAATCCATCATCAACTCACTGCACCATTTTGTGTTGCACATAGGGATGGTAAAAAAGTTCGTCGGCTCGGGCCCGAGCCTAGCCCGACCTGTGTTATAGAAAAAAACCAAAAAATAAAATAAAAAGAAAACCAACTTTCAGCTGTCTGCAACATACAACTATGTTGCAGACAGCTGAATTTCAACTGGCGGTTGTCTATGTTGCATGCAGCTCTGTATGTGATTGCTACCTGCTTTTTAGAAGGCAGCAGTCACGAAAAAAACATTAAAAAAATAATTTAAAAAATCTAGCCGACCCTGCCTGACTCAGGTGCGGTTTGGCTCGTAAAGGTTCGAGTCAAAGCTTGAGCTGAGCCTAATTTTTTTTTAGTCGGGCTTTGCTCGGCTCGAGCCCAAAAAAGCTCGGTCCAAAAACGTCGAGCCTAGCCCGAGCTTTTTTTTTGGTTCGGGCTCGACTCAACTCGTTGACATAGCTAGTTGCACACTAAAATGATGTATTCGGAGTAACACTATTCATTTGTATCATTTTGCAACTACTACTATTACTGCTGCTACTCCTACTCTTACTACTACTACTGCTACTACTCCTCCTCCGCCTCCTCCTACTGCTGCTACTACTACTACTAATACTAATGAACAATTTGAAGCCTTCACTACTTTCGATACAATATTGTAGTGGTAAACATTATTCCACTTGCCTAAGCGGCCCACTCATGGAGCAAGGCACATGAACGACCCACTTAACAAATGTGCCACCTTTGGCCCAACCCATTAATGCTACTAACTGAAGTCACGATCTAGGACCCACAGATTAACTCGAAACCTCCGATATGTTATCCTCAAATAGTCGAGATATAACACGCTATTATTTGATCAAGTCAAGCAAGAGTTATCTATAAATAGTCAGGATATCTCAACTAAATGGATCTGGTCAAATTTAGCTCCAACCAACCACAAAATCTCAGAGATTCCTTACCAATTCCATTTTGATGATTATTCCACTCTTATAAATTTTATGATCAGTCAAACGTCTAGATATCCTCATCTATTCTACTCTGAACTTTTTTTTTTTACTTTCCTTCTAGCACTAATATAACTCTCGACATGTTTAATTAACTTGACCGTCAAGTGGATTTAGAATATTTTGGGTAGAGATCGACACCCAAGAACGGGGATTCGGATGCCTAGGTGCTAGTCAGAGGAAGAAACATGTTTTGGAGTAGAGATCCAGTGCCCCAATGCTACATAAAGCACTCGAGCGCTGCCTTGGCCACTCTTTGCTCTCGAGCTAGGTAGCTTGAGCAGCGCATTTATCTAGCCTTGATTTTGTCACGATTCTACTGAGTTTCTAGTATATTATTTCATCTAAAACACTGCAATAAGGTTTCTACATATACTCCATGTCTTGTAGCCTCATACAATTAGGAAACATTAAATTTGGTTGAGTGCATCAAATCTTGTAATAGCAATCCATTGATCTTGATTCTGATCTAGTGAAATTCTCCTGCGTCCGTGATTTTTTCTCATCTTGGGTCTTCATGTAAAAATCTTGGCATTCTTGATTGTTTGTTTATTTCATCTTGCACACATTATCTTGCTTCATATGTAATAGCCTCAATCATGAACAAGAGAAAAAAGGTTATGTGTTTATACAGTTGCACTCTATGAAAGGGCATCCATCAGTCCTCTGATCAAGTTGACCATTGGAATAATTTTTTTTACTAATAGAATGGATTCATATTTTATACTATGGTGGTGCAGTATATGTTCTTAACAAGTCCAGATCGAAGCATCTGGATTATTAAATTCGCCTAAAAACAAATAGTATATATTAATATATACAAGATGTAATTTCTTATTAATTTCTTCCTTTAATTCATTTGCTTAACCGATTTTTTTATTGACAAAATTTGGGCACTTTTGTTCATTATTATTGAGTGGCTTCAAGTTATTTCTTGCTTTCAAGACTACTTTAAATGAAAATAATATTCATTAGCAAGTATTGAGTTCGGATGCTATGTTGTAGAAAAACATCAGTATTACTAGCATGTACTTCTCAACTGTCTAATTTGATGGGGATATCGAGAGTGTGTTTTGTAAATAAAATTGACATTTTTCACAACCCTTACTAACAAGATGAACCTTGCTATGACAAAGGACAAGAAAAGTAGGAACTTCAAGAAAATATGAAACAAAGAACTCTGAGGCAATTGTTCAACTCTTTGAATTTGTCCTGTAATGGTGCCAACAATGGATTGACAATCGTCTCCCAAGATACATCATATTCTCCTTGCAGTAAAAGCACTTCAAACTTCAAGGCAATGGCGAATTAGAAACATAATTTTTCTCTCTACCAAAATATGTTTTTTGATGGAAGAAACAATAATTTTTGGAGTGTTTTGATGCAAATTATGTTATACAATTGATATGGAATGATTTTAGTGCAATAAGTGTGTTCTATTTATAGATGGTGAGGGGTTGTGGTCGAGAGACACACCCCAAAATTCAGCATGTTTTATGAAGGGACGCAGCTAGGCCTGGACATGGTCGGTTGGGTTCGATTTTCTTCAGAATCGAACCGACTTAAAATTTTCGGCTATTTAATAAATGGAACCGTTGGGTCCAAATATAATTATGGAACCGTTCGGGTTCTGTTCCATTCGGTTCAGTTCGGTTCTGTACCATAATTAATTATTTAATATTTACAACAACACTATATAAATACAACTATGTTCATTCGTAATTTTTACAAATTAACGTGGCTCAATTTAAAATGATAAGAGCATATGAGTCTTAACTCAAATAGAAATGAAAAAAAATACTAAAATCAGTAGCTACCGCCATCGGTGAATGAAGAAGTTTCAAAATCGATTTGGGAATGGTATGTAGGTTTTAAAATTATCAAATGAATTGTGTTTATATGGGAGTGAGCGTATTGTCGTTTACCAAATGAAATTGAAATGGAAAGGGAAACAAGAATGCCCAAAATGTTGGGCTAACAAACAACTAATTTGTTTAATTAATTTTCTTTGTTTAGAAAAAATTAAAAATAATTTAATTAATTCAATATAGAAAATTTAAAAAATTATTTAGATTTGGTTCTTATTCGGTTCTCGGTTTAGAACCGAGAACCAACCCAAACTCATCAGTTCTCAATTCAGATACTCGTTCGAGTATTTAACTTATGAAGAACCGCTCGATTCATTTCGGTTCAGGAGTTTTATCCAACCCTAAACACAGCTCTTTGCCTACTCGCTACACATTTAGCATGTCGTTTGAGCGCCCACAGTAGGAGCAATGCCTCTAGCTACGCGCGAAGCTGCAGCTCGAGTGGCAGTGTCATATGAGTAGAATCCGATTTTTTCCTTCTAACTTTGGAAAATAGATTCTCATTCATCCAAAATTAGTTTTGACATTTTAAATATATACACAGATCATCTACTCGATGAGTAGAATAAGTTAGTCTATTCATTTTCGTGATTTAACCATCAGAACATGTCTGAATACTTGGTCGAATTTGATACAAAATCAACTTTTTATGGTTCTTACTTAACCTTAACTCCATTTTTAACCCAATTGCAAAATAATTTGGACAATTAATGTTTCTATACACTTGATTTATATTTATTGGAGCCCTATGTGTTCACTTGTTGTGTTTAGTTTTGCTAATTTTTTGCTTTAATTTTAATTATGATTTCTTATATTTACTATCGTCATTTGATGGACGTCAAGATGTGTGATTGATGCCTATTGAGATGTTCAACGATCTGCTTATAAGGCATTTCATTTGTTTGCCTTGATGGTATAGGTGCAAAAGATAATATTACGGAGTATTATCAGCAGCATGTAGAAATGTCAAGAGGTTGAATGACATGGATGCCCTAGCAGAGTAAGGTTCTGTACTGAGAATATCTGTTGACCCCAAAAAATGTTTCCAATAGATGTCGGGCCCGCTCTTGCCATGTCAAGCACTGATCGGCTCGCTTCTACCGGAATGGTGACGATAGTCAAATCTGATTGGATGCGAGAAGCGCTTTCCGGCAAGAGACAATAATGTTCAAGCAGCGGCAGTTTTGCGATGACAGCAACCAATCAACGGCTCAACGGGTTCCTCAAAATAACTTCTTTCTTTGTGACTTAAATATGTGGAAGGAAAGATATGATGAGAAACAATAGTGACAATTTCTTGTACTCTCCATTTGTGTTCATCACTTTTCTCGTTATTATATATGTAAACAACGAAGTATATTAATCTCCTTGAACTCTCGTGTCTCTCCCCCCACCAAAACCCAGCCTCTTTTAACATACAAAGAGAAGCTATTTATACCATTTTAGTCGACGTGGTGATCGTCGGATCCAATCCACGTGGCGACATTCCCCAGACCAAAACTTCACATCACTGTCCACTCATTACAATTAATATTTGATAAAGGGTCAGTCGTTCTACACAATATAGCCGACACATTGACAAAGCTTTATTACAGACGTCACATCAATCACTTTTAGTAGATTTTCGAATCTATACAAGACAGCGTCGGCTCCATGAACCTCGGAAGAGTTGAGAGTCTCGGAGAGATCTTTGAGGTGGTTCTCCAAGTGGGAGAAGTGCCTCGACAGCGAACATGGATTTTAATATGGGCATCGGCCTCAGCTCGGACATCGTTTTTAAAGTAGTACCTCGGCTTTGCAATGCAAGGATCTCAATTTACTCGATTTTTCCATATTCTGACCTTATAGTGTCATTATTTAGCTCTCTGGTTGACTTCCACGTGGCCTGTGGTCCACCACGTAAGGCCTTTCCCTTGGGCATCGTAAACGAGGCACAACAATAGTTCCCCAAGTCTATGCATGATTATTTATATAATGTATAGACTTTTCAGAGAGACTTTCTGAACTCCACAAGATTTGTCTTTGCCTTTCGAAGCGGTTCACTTGGGGGGATACGACATTTTCTGGTACTTCTTAATATTAGCCATACTTGTATAGGCTTTGCTTTATATATGTCTAGGGTACCTCCATTATTCTGAAGTGCCTTTAGTATTTCGGAGGTTGATAGGGTCTGCTCGCGAAGTGGTGGCTTCAGATGGGGAATTTCAAGGGGTTTCACACCTTTCCAAAGGTTTTGGGGTACGAGGCGTCCTTGATTATTGTGCACAATGATTTGATGTGTTCCCCAATTTCCAAGAGAGGGAGAGAGAGAGAGAGAGAGCAATTATTCTAGTGCAACTTTCAATACACGCGTTGTTGCCATATTAAATGCCCAATGATGGCTGTTACTTAAGTTTCAGACGCATGTGGACGCGTGCGTACCACGCTTGGATATGGATTCTTGAAAATGAAGTGTCGGGATCATCGATGGCTTGGATTGAAGCCTCGTGGTGGATAGTCAGATGACCACGATCTAGATCCAATGGTTGGGTTTACGTTTGTCTGCCTATAAAAGGGGCTTAAACCTCATTGGAAACCTTTCCATTTCGGCATGAATCTTTACCTCTTTGTTCTCCCAGAATTCCACAAGTTCTCATTCGTCTTCCTTCCAAGAACTCTGCAACCCTAAATTTTGAAGTTTCCCAAAGCGTCTTCTTTTCCTTTGTTCAACTCGTGTTTCCAAGACTTCTTTGTTTTAGGGTTCCTTGGAGAGCTTGTAAGTACTTGATTTGTGATCTTTTTCTTTTTGAATTCTTGAGCTTTGGTTGTGTTTGTGAATCAATGGCTTCTTCCGCTTCTTCTGGGGATGACGTAGACGTCACTGGGCTGGCTAGCGAATTAGGAATCCAACTAACAAGCATGGCCAACCTTAGGAGGGTCGTTGAAGTGGGTAGGGATGCCTTAGTATCTAGGGGAGCCATTGGGGACGACGATAACGCAGGTGGGGACATCAAAAATCCGATCCATCATGGATCCGACCTATCTGGCCACCCTTAGGGAAAAGTATTGGATACCCTATAACATCGAACTTTTGTCCCCTTCTCCTGATGAGTGAGCCTGTTTTCCTAGGCAGGGGTGCGTCGCTATCAGTGAGTTCCTTTGAAAGCTGGGCTTCGTCTGCCCCTTCACTCATTCTTTCGAGTTGTCATTAGGCTATACGGACTTGCCCCCACCCAGCTATCTCCCATGGTCGGGCCCAGCTCGTTGGGTCGTATTTCCTTTGGAAAGAGACTTCCTTAGGTGAAGACATGCCCCTCCACGTCTTCCAAACAATCTACCACCCTAGGTCTTTGGGCAAGCGGGATTCAAAAGGGTGGTACTCCTTATACCCATTGGGGGGATTCTCCTTTCGTACATGGTCTCCATCCTCCATCGAAGGGTAGAAGGAGACCTGGTTTGGGGGAAGTGGCAGGAGTGTGAGGGTGACATCATCCCTCACGTTAAAGTTCCGACCTCCTACTCCGAACCCAATGAGTTTCGCTTCTGTGCTTTGTTTACTGCCTCTCATTTCATTCCCTTAAACTTGCTTCTGATGCATGGCTTCTTTTCTTACAGGATCGGTTGACCGCTTCGAATTTGATAGGAGCGATTGGGATACTTTGTCGGACATATGCCGTCGACCTTTGTTCAAACGTGACTTCAACCATTTAGTCGTCTCCCAACGATTTTACGAGGATCTTGGCTTAATGGCTCGAAGCGGTACATCGACCCGTTGTAATTTCATAATTTACGCAATTTCTATTAATTATCGATATTTGACCTTATGTATTTCCTTGAACGCAGACAACTTTGAGGAGAGGAAGGCCCCCACCCTCGACATGGCCACCATTCTTGCTACCACCTCAACTGTTGGTCGGAAGGGCATGAGACCAACTTCTGCCAGTGGGAAGTAGGTGAAGGATAAACTGGAGAGGGTTAGCAAACAAGCTGCTTCTCAAGGTGAGAGTGGGCCCCCTTTGGCAGCAAAGGGAAAAAAGTCGTTGTTAAGGAGCCTAAGAGGAAGGTTAGGGTATCCAGCACCGGGGTAGGTAGTTCTTATGACATTCCCCCACCTTGTTATGAGGTTCCTACTGGGGAAAAATTGTTGGTGGCCTCCACTGCTGCTGCCATCGGGAGGTAAAAGCGTCCGACTGTTGTGGAACCCTTAAGGCAGGAGCTTGTCAAGAAGAACAAGACTTCATGTGGTTCGACCAACTCAGGAAAAGTAGCTTTGGCCAACTGGACCACCGAGCTCGAACCTTAGGCTCTCGCCCTGTTCCCTCCCGAAACTCAAACCGCTACTACGACGTTCTGGACTGCAAAATGGCAAAACTTCATTGAAACCAGTGATGCTGTAGACGTTGTTTCCACTATGGTTGCTTAGGCGACGAGGTCATTTGGCATGGCCATCGAGATGGAGGTACTCTTCAAGATGCTCCAGAAGAAGAATAAGGAGTTTGTGGGCAAAGCTTCCTAGGTTGAAGAATTGGCTGCTAAGGCCAAGGCAGAGGCTGAGGCCTTAAAGAAGAAGGAGGCTAAGGATTCAGTGAAACTCGCTTTTGCCCTAGCGGAAATTGAAACTTTAAAGAAGAAGGTCCACCTTTCCCAAAGCCAAGTGGCCTCGTTAACGAAGCGTCTGGAGAATTCCGATTCTCACCAAAAACTGACTACCGAGGCTCTTGAGAAGGCCAACAACAAAAAACCTGATTTGGTGGGGGCGGTGGGGAAGCTGACCTCCAGAGTTGCCGATCTAGAGGGGGAGGTTAAACCAGTTCGAAGCGATGATGAACATGCCGGCGCTGAGGTTGAGAATCGTTTCATGGCTAACTTCCATTTGACGGAGGCATATAAGCGTTTCGACAAGTACTAGAGGAATTATACTTATGAGAGCCATTGAATGGATTGAGATGCATACTCAGCATAACACCTTCGAACTGAGGCTGAATTCCTTGAAGGAACTGAGGAGGGGGGAGAGCCTCAGATACCTACGGAGGAGGTCCAACCAACTGACCCTGGGGAAGAGGTTGCTGAGGGAGTTAATGAGGATGAAGTTGCTCCCAACACTATAGTTCCTTTTGAGACTCCTCAACCCCCACCTCCGTAGACTGATATTGTTTTTTATTTTTTGTTAAGGCCCTGGCTTACCCCCATGTAACTCTGCCTATATTTAATAAAATTCAATTCCTTCTTCTGCAATTCTTTGCTGACGTTGTTTCAATTCTAATGTGAATGTTTAATTTTACCCAACCTCGTTACACCATTTGTAACTTCAAAGACTACTAGCTTCGGTCAAATGATGGCCTGCTTGGGCTTAACAAACACTCAGGTAACATAAAATTTTTGACAAAGTATTCTAAGGTCAAACCCGTTTTTGCTTTTGTACTAGTAGTTGACGCTCTCTTTATTAATGAAGTCCGTAGCCTCTGCAAAATAACTTCGAGGTTCTTTGAGGTTGTTTATTGAGTTTAGAGCCGTTTATATAGTACATCATCTTACTCATTTGATAGTTCACTTAGCTTGAACGACCTCTTTTCGACTCTTGAGTTGTAACGAATTAACGAACGTGCCGAGGGCACTCTACTTAAGTCATGCATGCCTCTTTTGATTTCTAAACTTTAAATGTCGTTCCACGTCTGAAGCATAATCCAGTCCCCCAAGTCCAAGCCTACATACTACGGTTGGCATTTTAATATGCAATGGGAACATCTACAGTGTGCTATTACGAAACTGCCGAGGCAAGTCCCTCATTGGGCTGGCCAAGGTTGTTTAATTACTTTATTGCAGAGGTGCTAAAAGGGGTATATCAATGCACTTGTTCTGACGATTTTGCGTGTTTTCAAGGCGGTCATTGCATCGAACCTGTTCCCAATACACGTACAACCATTTCACGTTAAATGCGCAATGATGGCTAATAATTGTAGTGCTTGCTGTCTGGGAGATGACCACACGCCTAAACTCATTCGTGAGTTCGACACGTAGATCTGGATCTTTGGCCAGGGAAACTGTTTGGGGTTTTATGGTTCAGATTATCTGAAATACAGGAACGCTCCTGATTAACTTGGTTTTAATCTGACGGCTGGGATTCGCTTCATTTCTTCATAAAAGTAGAAATGTTGGTATTCTGATAATTTACTTTTTGCCAAGGTATAACGAACTTTCACTACTCTCCCTTCTTCGAACGTTTCTTGTTCATTTGTCACCGAATTCCGATAGTGTTTTGTAGGTTTCTTGGTTAGATGGCGCCAAAGAAAGAGTATCCCGAGCCAGACATGGCCACAATCCTTAAAGCTACCTCAAGTACTGGTGTGAAGGTATTAAAACCTTCATCCTCAGGGGCAGGTAAGCAAGGCAGGGTTAGAATGCCTTAATGAAGGTGCGACAGGAACAGACACTGAAGTGTAGCTGATGATAATAAGATCGTGGCTGACAAAGGCAAGGGTGTTGTCGAAGAGCCTCTGAAGAAAAGGAAACTGAGCTGCATCGGTGGGTCCTCTGGCAACTTCGGGGCCATTGTTTGTCATGGTGGAAAGGGGACCCCTAAGCGGGCAAAACTGTTGCAAACTTCTATGGATGCTACGATAAAGAGGCAGATTCGGGATGCGAGTATTGAAACTGAAGATAATACACCTATGGCCAAAGAGGTCCCTAAGAGGATAATGGAAAAGACCTCGGGAAAGTCTGGAAACTTCCTGGGAAGGCGTGATAGCAAGATCACCCCGACAGTGATGAAGATGCTGCCGTTGAGGTTCAAAATGCTACGGAGGTCTTCAATAAGTTTTGGACTGAAAGATGGCAAGATTATGTGGCTACCTGTGATGCTGTGGATCTTATTGCACCATTGTAAGTCAAAGTGCTAGGGCTTTTGGAGTAGCCCTTGAATGTCAGGAAGTACTGGCAAACATTCAACAAAGGAACAGGGCATCGTGTGACAAGGTGAATGCCGCCGAGGCGGAACTGAAAAAAGTGAGAGCTGAGACTGATGTGCTGAAGGCTCAGAAAGCTGAGGATAAGGCGAAGTTAGCCTCAGCTCTTGCCGCAGTCGAGGCCATGAAGAAAGAGGTTTATGAGTCGCAATGTGAGGTGGCCTTACTAACCAAGAAAGTGGAAACCCTCCAATAACCACCAAAAACTAACTGCTGAGGCTTTGGAGAAGGCCAACCTCCAATTGGCAACTACCAAGAGGGCCAATGAATCATGGAAAAGCAGGCGGAGCAACTAATCAATGAACGTAGGAAGTACGAGTTAGACGTCGTCGAAGCGGGCGAAATCGCTATGAGGAATTATATGTCCAATTTCCACCATACTGAAGAGTACCAACGCCTCTACTCATATTGGAGGAGGTATGCCTCTAATGAGGTGATTGGCAGGATGGGAGAGTTATTCCCCGATCTCGATGTCTCGGATTTGAGAGCTAAGTTTATTGAAGAAAGGGTGCCTCAAACTCCTACTAGCGATGAAGTTGTCGAGGTTGTCCCTCAAATTTCTAGCAATGAGGCTATTGAAGTGGTGATAGAGAAAGGTTCGGAAGAGACTGAAGTACCTCCACCTCCCCAGGAATAGGCTAGGTTTATTTTTATCGTTATACTTGTAAAGCCTTGGGGCCTCTAATTGTATTAACTGTTTCTAACCCTATTGTCCTCAATTTCCTGCTTCCAATTGGATCTTGGCTACGCGATATCTGCAATATGTTAATTCAAACTTAACTGGGCTAAGACGGTCCAAAACTTAATTAAATTCTAACTAATTGGATCTTGGCTAATCGAACATTAAGTCCTGGGTCGAATTTTCTTGAGTACTTATCACAGTGTTTGTTCTGACTGAATTTTGTGGCATTTAGTCTGAATAATTTAAATTATTGGCTCCTTCTTTGACGTTTTGCCTTATTAAGAGAAGGTATGCGCCGATGCATGCTTCCTCACATGGTGGATGGCTCATCCATGTGAAGGCTTCTCCCTTAACGTTCAACTTCGTCTAAGGACGACATGTACTGGCCTCACATAGTGGATGGTTCATCCACGCGAAAGCTTCTTCCTTGATGTTCAACCTCGTCAAAGGAAGGCATGTGCTGGTGCATGCTTCCTCACATGGTAGATGGTTCATCCATGCGAAGGCTTCTTTCTTGACGTTCAACCTTGTCAGAGGAAGGCATGTGCTGTCAGACTTAGAGTTCAAGCGAGGTGGTCCCTCTTGGGACTTCGCCCTCTCTTCTGAGGCTGCCACGTTTTATGGAGAGTCTGTGAGTCTTTAACAAAAGTTTTATGTATTTACAAATGCTGGGAAAGAACCTCCAACTATGACTACACTTTACTGATAATAAATGCGGAGGTGTTCAACATTCTATGGATGAGGCTAAATCTTCCCATCCATGTCCTTAATCCAGTAGGTCTCTGACCGAACTTCCTTCTCGATGCTATAGGGTCCTTCCCAGTTAGGTCCCAAGGTGCCTGCCCTTGATTCCTTGGGAGACGCACATCTCCTCATTTCATCATTACTTACTTCATTGAAGTGCATCCGTCTATAAGATGGGAGACGCACTTCGACAGGGCTCATAGCCTCGGCCCCATATGCCATGGAGAATGGGGTTTCACCGGTAGCTGTTCGGCTAGTGGTTCGAATTACCCATAGGACTTGGGGTAACTCATCTATCCAGGCTCCTTTCGAGGCATCAAGCTTTCTTTTTAGGGTATACTTGGTTGTTTTATTCACAGCCTCTTGTGGGGAGGAGAAGTGTTTCTTGATGCCCAATTTTACGTAGGCTGCCATAGTTTTGTCTTTGACGGAAAAGTTTCCATGAACTTGACTAACCACCAGTTGGGAGTCCCTGCTAATGATGAGCCTCTTTACCTACAATTCTCTTGCCAGTCGAAGGCCAGTTAAAAGGGCCTCATACTCTGCTACGTTGTTGGTTGCCTTAAAGTCAAACCTTACATCACAAGTTAGTTTGTGTCCTTCCGGGCTTATAAGGACAATGCCTCCTCCTGACCCTGTGTCTCTAGAAGACCCATCGATGGAGAGCTTCCATATCTGCGGTTCGGTGGGTTCCATTTCTTGTTCAATATTTGGCACGGGGGTAAATTCTGCTACAAAGCCAGCTAAGGCCTGCCCTTCGATGGATGCCCTTGTTTTGTATGTGATGTCGAATTCGCTAAGCTCTACGGCCCATTTAAGCAATCTTCCCGAAGCATCAAGCTTCTGGAGCACTTGCTTGAGAGGGTAATTTGTTAGGACATGAATGCCGTGAGCTTGAAAATATGTCTAAGCTTCCTCGAGGCTATCACCAAATCGAAGGCATTATTCTCCATGTCAAGATATCGGATTTCCGCTGCAAGAAGTGCCTTGTTGACATAATGTACTGGCAGCTGATGGCTGGCTGTCTTCTTTCCTTATCAAAACCAAACTCAGAGCCTCTGAAGTTACCGCAAGATATAGATGTAGTGCCTCATGGTCTTTTGGTTTGGAGAGGAGAGGCGCCTAACCAAGGTACTTCTTTAGCTCCTACAGAGCCTGTTCACATTCTTCTGTCCTTTGAAATTTATTTCCTCTTTTGAGGATTTTAAAAAATGGTAGGCATTTGTCAGTTGCCTTTGAGATGAAACGGTTGAGGGCTGCAACTCGTCCAGTGAGGCTCTACACGTCTTTTGGCTTCTGGGGAAATCTCATTTCAATTAAAGTTCTGACATTTTCNTGGCTGTCTTCTTTCCTTATCAAAACCAAACTCAGAGCCTCTGAAGTTACCGCAAGATATAGATGTAGTGCCTCATGGTCTTTTGGTTTGGAGAGGAGAGGCGCCTAACCAAGGTACTTCTTTAGCTCCTACAGAGCCTGTTCACATTCTTCTGTCCTTTGAAATTTATTTCCTCTTTTGAGGATTTTAAAAAATGGTAGGCATTTGTCAGTTGCCTTTGAGATGAAACGGTTGAGGGCTGCAACTCGTCCAGTGAGGCTCTACACGTCTTTTGGCTTCTGGGGAAATCTCATTTCAATTAAAGTTCTGACATTTTCAGGGTTTGCTTCAATGCCTCGTTGGTTAACAAAGTAACCAAGGAACTTGCCAGATGACACCTCAAAAGCACATTTTAAAGGATTGAGTTTCATTCGATACGTTCGCAAAATTTGGAACGCCTCATTAAGTTGTGTAATGTGATCCACCGCTCTCAGACTTTTTACCAGCATGTCGTCCACATAGACCTCCATCGTCTTACCAATGAAGTCGGCAAACATTTTATTAACCAACCTCTGGTATGTTGCCCTAGCATTTTTCAACCCAAAGGGCATTGCCTTGTAGCAATAGAGCCCTTTGTCTGTGATGAGAGAGGTGTGTTCTTCATTTAGTGGAAACATGGGGATTTGGTTGTATCCAGAGTAGGCATCCATGAAGCTGAGGAGCTAGTGTCCAGCAGTTGAGTCCACCAGCTGATCTATCCTGGGAAGTGGGAAGCTGTCCTTGGGACATGCTTCAACTTTGAAAAGTCAATGGACACCATCCCTTCCCGTTGTGCTTCTTCACCAGAACTGGGTTGGGTACCCATTTTGGATATATAGATTCTCCCATGAGACCATTATCAATCAACTTTGTCACCTCGTCTTTAAGAGCCTCATACCTTTCCGGGTTGAGAGCCCTTCTTTTTTGCCTGTGGACCGTAGCCCCTCGTTCGATGTTCAAGTGATGGCAACAGACCTTAGGATCGATGCCTATCATGTCGCTGTTTTTCCAGGCAAACACATCCAGGTTTCTGAGCAGGAAGTCTTTCAACTTTGTCTTCATTTCTGGGGGTATATTGCTCCCCATCTGTAAGCATTTCGTTGGGTTCGTAGGGTTAGTTGGGAAGATTTTCAATTCCTCCATTGGGGCCATTTGAGGCTCACAGACAATAATGCGAGGGTCTAGCTCTTCAGGTTAATGGTATTTTCAGTAGTCTTTCCTTGTTCAAGGGCTTGTATTATTTCGGATGTGCCTCCTTCCTCAGGAGCTTCAATCATGAGGATGTCTTCCTCTTGTTCAGGGGGAGTCCCTTGTTCAGGGAGGTCGTCCATATCAACGTCAGCAAAGATGACGTGTGTCCTCGGTTCTACTTTCCTTAAGGAATTGGAGTAGCATTTCCTAACTCCTCTCTGATCACCCCGAACCATGGCAATGCATTTTTCAGTTGGGAATTTCAAGCGCAAGTGATGAATTGAAGTGACCGCCCATAGCTCTTTCAAGGCAGGTCTTCCTAGCACATCGTGGTAGGCAGATCTGTCATCAACTATGAGGAATTCCATGTAATGGCGTGCGATCAACGGTTCCACCCCTATCTCTATCGCTAGAGTGATTTTGCCCCTTGGGATGATGCTGTCTCCCGTGAAGCCATATAAGGGGAGTTCATTGGGGTTAATTCATGGTCCATCTTCATTTTGCAAATGTAGTACCAAATATGATGTTGACCGAACTTCCATTATCCACCAACATTCTTTTCAGGTCATTGCAAGCCACAACGGCCCTTATCACTAAGGCGTCACAATGTGGATAATGTACTCCTACCGTATCCTCCTGTGTAAAAGTAATTGGGGGAATGACCCTTTCGTTCGGAGATTGGTTCACTATGTAGCTTGTCATGACCGGATCACTTACCTCCATGGCGTCATTCTTTTGAGAATTCCTAGAATCTCCACCCACATGAGGACCACCAATGATTGTGTCAATTTCTCGAATTTGGCACATGTTCGCAGTTTGGTGGGTGGGGGGTGGGGAGGGCATCGTTGTCTTACAGTTTAATAATGAATGGGTTCATAAAATCGATAAGTTCTGAAGCCTGTACTTGCATGCATAGTGCAATTACTAAACGAAACAAATATAAATACAAGCTTAGGAGGACCATAAGTGATAAGACCTTACTTTCAATCACCGAAAATATTGAACATAAAAGTAAACTAGTAAAGAAAGTTCAAAATAAGAGTGATTGGAACCGTCAGTGTGACCTAATTTTTGGGCTCAGTAGAACTTAGATATGTTTGCAGAAATCGAAATAAACGCTTTTAATATGTATTTATATATTTTATGTATGGCACGTCTATTATTTAATTAATTACTATTATATTAAATTAAATATTATAATCCTCAGATGAATTCAAGTTTTGGTTTTCAAAGAGAAGATGAAGAGAAGTCAAATGCAATTTAAGTTCAAAAATATTTTCAAGATGTTTCTCTATTTTAATAAATGATTGTAATAAATTAAGTACTAAAAGAGAAATGAAAAAAATTTGATGAATATGATGATTTTATAAGTTTGATTCAATCAATCAAATTTTTCAATATAATTTTATACCTTTGATAAGAGAAATGATTCAAAAAGTTTGATTCAACAATCAAAGTTTTTGCCATGAAAAATAAATGGAATTAATGTAAAAATGTAAGCATACAGAAGATTTTTCACAGATATATTTCATAAGAAAGCTCTCTTCTAGATATTATAATGAATGCAAAGTGAAGTGGTATTTATAGCTGTCAAAAAGCCAAAAATTTTTACCAACCGCACAACTTATTCAGCGTCCGCATCCTAAAGCAGACAACTAAACTAACTGTTGTGCATAAAAAATTAGAACAATTAAAGAAATTACCGCTGGGTGAACCGGACGTCCCCTCGGACTTTTTCTTTTTTGATTGGTTTGAAAAATGTAGGTTTTTGAAAGACGTTTTTACATTATTTTTCAAGGTAAGTAACATTGTAAAAGTTTACATAACAAGTGGAAATACTTACCTTTTGTAAGAATAATTTTTTTATTTAAGTATTTTTATGAAATAATCTTTTCATACATAAAACGTGTTTCAAAAGCGTACATTTTTCAAACGAATCAAAAAAGAAAAAGTTATCAAATTAAAAAAAAAGAAAAAGTAAGAAATTCAATCCACATGGACATAGTGTTTTAAAAAGCGTAATGCGTTGCGAGACGTGGAGGTTTCGAGCTAGGCGAATCTAGAAAAAACCTTGGATTAAAAAAAAACATAAAAATGCATTTTCTTATTTTAATATTATTTTAAATTTTTAATTATTTTAAGAATTACTTAATAATACAAATTATAGTACAAAAAGGATGAAATATAATCAAAATATTTTCACAAATCAATTTTCAACTGCACATGTTTCAGATTTTAATAAGAGATTGAGACCCATTTTTGACATAGTAAACGTTCTAATTGGAAAAAAAAAAAAAAAAAGCTAGCTTCTACTAAAGTTGTAATCCTTTGAGTTATCTTTTCAACACACTTTGAATTGCCTTCATCGAATATCGGAAGAGCTTGGCATGTTAAAAATACTGAAGGATGTGCAGAGTTGGAGCAGCAGAGGTGGTGTCGGGCCCCCACTCTTCGAAAAAAAGATTGAGTGTTGTGCCGCTGGAAGTAGGATTTTTTTATGTTTAATTCATCTTTTAAAAGTCCAATTTCAATACAACTTGTCCAAGGACTTCAAGAAGGCATAAATACAAATTTAGATAACACTTTTTGAGGGACAATTCAACAGGGCAAGAAGTAAGAAATCATGAAAGAAAACATGAGTGACGACGTGCAGAAGATAGATTCTCTACCAAAGATAGTTTCTCATTTTTCTTCAATGTTGTTCTATATGATTTTATTAGTATATATGGATACCGTCATGATCTAGGGTTTGATACAACCAACTTGAGATTATATCTGATTATTAAATAGTATTTCTTTGATATTTCCCTATTCCGTTTATATGTGTTATTTATTCTCCATGCTTTCAATTAATTGGTCACTAATTAATGATATGATTGTTTGATTTTCGGCACTCAAGAGAGGGAGGCTTAGACGTGATCTTATAATGAAACAACTTACAAAATTATATGTTTCGAGAAAAAAATATAATTCATTTCAAGTTGTTCCACATAAGAACCAAAAACTTGATAATTCCTAGACTTTTAATTCGGAACAGAGATATTGAAATTGAATTATAGGAATAACTTTTGCTCGGTATTATAGAAATAACTTTTACATTAGGGTTCTTGGTTATAAATTTGGAAAATTGATTAGAGATAATTTGATAATTGAGAAACATAACTGATAACTAGGTGAAATAAAAACTCTAGGCTTTCTCCTATTGATTAAATCCTTCAAACTTGCGTACAATTAGTTGAATTCGTCACAAAAATCATGTAGTTTTAGGGAGAACATTAATAAAATAAATTTGATTGTCTAGATAAAATAGAAGCTAATCCATTATAGTACATAGTAAAAAATTGATCATCATCCCTGTAAGTTCAACATCCTTACTTGATTGTTACATTCCAAAACCTGACACTATACTTACAGCTTATTTACATTATAGAAAACGTGAACACGGGGTTTTGAGTATATATGATTTTTGGGCATCACATAAATAGCTTAAATAGTTCTTTAGTTTTGGAAATTCCACATTCTGATTTTTGACATAACTCTTTTACCTTTATTTAGATGCTTTTAATTGAATTTTACGTTATTTGCTCTGATACCAAGGCTTCTTTAATTTCTGGATTAAAATATGTATAAAGTTCCAATAGTCTATCGACTCTTGTTGGGCCTTTTTTTCCTCTGTGGTAAGTTAATGTTGTACTTTTGGGGTTACATTAGTTTATGGAAGTCTGAAAGTTGAAATCGACTATTTTTGTTTATTTTTTCCTAGAATTACAGGTGGAAATTTTTGGGATTTTTCGTCATCTATGAATTGCACTAAGCCACTGCCATTTTTGCTTGTCAGTTTTTTGTCATTGCCTTGTTCGATTTATATGATAGTGAAGTGGTGAAATTAATCTTACATTAGAATCTGAATGGCATATAACTCTACGTAAGAAATAGGTATATGCTTCTTGACTTCAATCTAATTCCAGCAAGTTAGTGTTGCAATGTAGTGGGAAGATGACCCGGGCTTTTAAATGGTGTTGCTTTGTTCTTTATAGTTACAAATTAAAAATGTGCTACTATCAAATTTATTTGCGAACATATCACGCAAAACATTTTGAAGGAGTTCTCTTAGCTCCTGAAGTAGTCTTTGGAATGTTGTATATAGCATGCTTACCTCTAAGACAACTCAGGTATACTGAGTTCATTCAGTAGCCTTCTTCCTTTTGTTTTGTGCTATCTTCATTAATTTAAGAAGGTTACTATCATTTTTCTCATGAAAAATGCATGCTAATAGGTTAATTAGTTGGGTTACAGTCCACTGTTGCCAATAGAAGCATATGAGTCAACAGGTAAAAACAAACAATGCTTCTCCTTAACTTGATTATGTAATTTTGACTTTTCTTCTATTCTTTACATTCTTTAACATGTGATAATCCAGAATTGTAAAAGCAAATAGGATGCATGAGCATCTTTCAATTGTTCGATCATTAGCCTATAAGAATTGGGAGGCACAACATTGGCAGCATTGCTCACGATCAATAATCTAGTGAATGAATATTCTATTTTATTGCGAGTCTTACAGATACTATAGATTGTTTACTGATAAAACTAAGAACCTCACTCAGGTTGATGGCCGTATTTTGCCAACCCCAAAAGGTACATTTTTAAGAAATATTATTCTTGATGGATATGTCTACAAATCAGTTCTATTGTAATTTGGTTTTGTTGATGTGGGAGGGTTAAATCCACCAATGGCTACCCAACTTTATACTCTTGACCAAAGAAGGACCCATTAAGGGTCCAGTGGGGGCAACTGGGCCCAAATGCCCCCACTGGGCCGTTAGTTTTTTCCTTGAAAAAAAAGGCCCACCCAACCTAAGCCCAAGAGTTTTAACGTATTGAAAAAAGCTCAGTAACCCACCCTTCCCTTTCCCTTTCCTCGAAATTCCCAATCCCCAATTCTCCCCAACTGGCAAATGGCGACTTTCTCCCCGACTAGCGCGTTAGCAATACAGCTAAAAGAATTCTCCCCGACTGGCATTCACAATTCTTTTCTTTCAGCATCCAATTCTCCCCTACATTCAGCATCCAACACCTTTGGTGACCTTCGGCTGCTCAATTCTCCCTTGCATTACTAGTCCACGAGGTAAGTTTTTTGAATATGTTTAGCCTCAATGAAATGGTGTTGATTGTGATTATATTATTTGTACCTTGTGGCTTGTGGCTTCACGGGCTTGTATTTTAGATTGGTTCACTCTTATTTGAATCTGGAAATAAAATAAAAGAAAAGAAACGGTGTTGGATGATGAATGTTGATGGTATATATAGGTTATTGATTAATTTGATGCAAAGAAAAGAAAAGAAACTATAGGAAGTGCACAAGTATAGATTAATTTGGTGCATCGGTGTGCAGACTCCAGTATGCTTGTTCTATTGTTCAAGTTCAAATGTTCAATGGTGGAAACCTGCATCAGTCAATGTGTCAAGACAAACATGAAAGCATAATGCGTGACTCCTAGGTGCTAATACAAAAATGAGTAACATAATGCCTTTCTTTTGGGTGTCAAAGTGTCAATCACATGGAAAACCTTGTAGCCACAAATGCTGATTTTCCTTAGGAATGGTGTGCTTCTTTACAGTGGCAACAGAGAATTAGTCATGTGGCTTTTTTTGCCAAGAGACGCTAATCATTGCACCTAAATAACTAATAAAAGTTGGTTAATCTATGACTTGAAAGAATTTTTGCCATTTCATTGTTGGTATATTTATGCATTCTTTGTTTGATTTGTAGGAATATATGTTGAGATATTTTAAACGAATATCTCAAAATTCTATTGAAGAAAATGTTGAGGCAAAGAAACAATGCATTGATGAAATTTCCATTGAAGAAAATGTCGAGACAAAGGAAGCAAGTGTTGAGGATGGTAGTTGGAGAAAATGATGAAGCAAAGGAAGCATGTATTGAGATTTTCAAGAAAATGATGAGGTAAAGAAAGCAATTATTGAGCATATTGATATTGCACAACTTTCCACGGATCCCATATTAAGAACTCCAATAATGGATTACAATGCTAATCTTCAAGATCAATTAAGAAGAGCATGCTTCCAACGCGGTCCGTGTCATCCTCGGAGTCATGTGTTTCCAAGTAAAAAATCAAGGCGATTCAATCCTACTTGGTTCAATCAATATGGTGATTGGTTAGAATATAGTATAAGTAAGAATTCTGCATTTTACTTATATTGTTATCTTTTCAGACCAAACAAGTGTTATTTAGCTCTTACATCTAATAAACCAACTAACATATCAAAGACCTAAAGGGAAATGTGGTATGGATGATGAGTCACAAATAACTTAAAATAAAATTAAATATCCTAAAACTCGAAAGTACAATAAATAAAAAGGAAGAAAGCTTGGGCTGCTTATCAATAAGCATTTACTTAACGTCATTAGCTTTGTGTCGTGTTTGATCAAGGTGGCTCGAACCAAGTTATGTCATCATTACACTTTGTGCAATTTTCATTTATCGTTCTTTTCCCTCCATATTTTGATATTTCCAATTTCACCTCTCCCAATTTTGCCAACTTCGTTGGTCAGGTGGCTCCTCTTCATTAATTCTAAAACAATGACTTTTGTTGGAAAATTTCTCAAATTGGGTATAAATATTAAATATCTATTGCTTGTCGTCCACCCTCAATATTATTAGCTCACACTTCTCCATGTTAATCAGGGTTTGACCAGTTTCTAAGAATGGCCGCCCCAATATAATTGGAATGTCTCGATTGTTTGGTATGTCCACCACAATGAAATCCATGGGAAATAATAAATTTCCTGCTTTTATGAGAATATCTTCAACTTTTTCACGTGGCTTTGAATTGTCGTATCAGCTAGTTATAGCGTTATTGATGTGGATTTGATTTCACCAAATCCCAATTTCCTATAAACGGAATATGACATTAGATGTATACTAGCACATGTGTCACATAATGCATTAATAGCACAAGAATTTCCAATTAAAATAGGTAAAGTAAAACTTTCTGAAATTTTCAACTTGGGAGACAAGTTGTTTTGCACTACTTTTCTCCATTAATGCTACAATTTCAAACTCTGAAAGCTTTCTTTTCTTGGCCAACATCTCTTTTGAAAATTTTGTGTAGCTTGGAATTTGTAATATCGCCTCAATCAATGGAATATTGATCTTGAGCTTCTTGAGAATATCAAGAAATTTTTCAAATTTTGTGTCTTGTTTGTTCTTCTTAAGCATTGGAGGAAAAGGAATGAGAGGCACATAAGCTTTTACTGGACTTGGTGCCTTGACAATGGATGCTTCTGTACTTTTTCCGTTGTCAATTGAGGCGAGTGCAAATTTTTCCTCCATTATAGCTTCGCCAACACCTTCCTGGTTATTTATCTTTTTGTTCTTTTCACAGTAATTTCTAGTAATTATACTCCACTCCTTGTAATTATAGCATGAATATTTTCCCACATTGATTTCTTCCGAAGTATTTGGGGGAAATAGAAGTGGAGGTACAACTTTTTCGTAAATGCTTGCTGATTTTGAAAATTAGTATCAATTTGTTGGAATACATTTTTTTTTTTTTACACATATTGATGAAACATATCCCCCAAACTTGGTTTGTTCTCATGGTAGACATTCTTTGAACAATTCCCTTAGATTATCTGACCATCTGAAATTCGGGTGCTATCTCCATCCTGAGTTATATGTTTATGAATATGGGTTAAAATTGTGGAAGCCATTCTGAATGAAATTGACTTTGTTCTTCGGGAAGGCCCATAGACATATAATTTTCTGTCAAATGGTTAGCTTAACAGTTTTTACATGACGGACCACCCATCCGGGGTGGAGGGAGGGATGGGCTATAGCCCAGCCCTACCCCCATCCCAGAAGCAAAATTTTATTAATATTTGGTCAACTGAGTTTAAATATTTGTTAATTGTGTATCATTTCAGTTTTAGACTTAGGTTGGAAATGAAGTTAATTGGGCTAAAATTAATATTTGGGCTGGACAAATTTTATTCTTTTTAATTTTTCATCATGAATTTGCTTCTGGGCTGGAGAAATATTTTTGGGCTGGGCTAATTTTATTCTTTTTAGTTTTTCACCATGAATCTGTTTCTGAAATGATGTTATTATCAAAATAAATAATATGTTATGTATTTAATTTTATTAGTTTAAAAATAAATTTGTTAAAACTTCGTTACGAGTGTTCAAAAATATATTATTACCAATGCTTTAAAAACCAACCTGGTCATCGACCTAGAAAAAGTGAAGGGTCAAAATATTCAACCGCGTTCGAATCAGGATCGAACCGAATGCAATAAATACATACAATAATAATAAAATACTATGAAAACAATAATTTTTTAAAATTTTCACATTAATAATTCAAAGTAAATCTATCTTTGTCAATTAGATTTATTATCCTACAATTAGTCTCAATACTTCAAAATTAAAAATCAATATGTTAAAATAGTGTACTTTGTTAAATTAAAATAGTTTAAACTTATAGAAAATAATATCTAACATTAATATATTAATAATCAAGTTTAATTTAAGTTAAATTTGAAAATTAAATAAATGAAAGGATGAAGGTGAAAACTATTGATGGGTATTTTAATATTTTTTTTGTTATGTCAATATCACACATTGGAAGTTTATGAAACCATTGGAGAGAAGAACATCTGTAAAAGGCACTATTCCACATTATAAATTTATTAAACCATTTGAGAAAAGTGTATCTATAAAATGAGCATATCATCCAATAGTTTTCTATGGGCCTTTAAATTGTAATTTATGAGGTCCATCCATGAAGTTAAGATTTTTTAAACAAAAAAATGAAAAAAAAATAAGGAAAACCTCCAAACCGTGACTAGTGCATCGGTTTACGGTTTAACTGGCCGGTTTAATAGGTTTGAGCGATTTTATCACAATCAGTTAACCAAGCATGATTTTGCGCGGTTTTGGGTCTGATTTTTGTTTTACCGTGTGGTTTAGAGCATCTTTTATGGTATAAATTCATTGAAAAAAAAATTAAATTTCAGCCCAGCCTAATGTATCTTTCTGGCTCCTCCCCTGCACCCACCACTACATGTGCTCCTCTCGTCTGTATTTTCACCAATAACTCTACATGTATGTCAAAGCTGTTATCGGCGCGTTAGTAGATGTTGTGCTATCTAATTCATACATTCTAGATGCTCTTGGTGGTACCACTTTTCTGATGAAAACATTGAATGTGTAGTGGCAATTAACTCAAATAAATCCAAGGTTTGTTGAACTGATTTTCCTACGATTGATCCACCAGTAGAGGAATTCACTTGAGATTTTGACAGTGGTGAGAGTCCCGTGTAGAAGTACTGTACTTGAATACCAATTGTGATTCCATGATTTGGACACTTCCGCATCAGTTATTTGAATCTATTACATGCTTCATGATAGCTCTCTTCATCTTTCTATTGGAAAGTTTGAATTTCCAATATGATTTTAGTTACTTTCGCTGGTGGGAAGAATTTATTGCAGAATTTCGTGATCAGTTCTTCTTATGTAGTAATGCTCCCATGAGGTTTTGCTTCTAACCACTCTAATTCAGAATATCCTAGTGTATATGGAAATAGTCGCAACTTAATAGCATCTTCATTAACCCCCGGAGCATGAAAGTTCTGATAATTTCTGATAAATCTGGAGATGTGTGTTCGGATTTTCTTGAGGTAACTCGTAAAAATGGAGAGTGTTGCTCATTTTATTAATCTACTTTGCCCCTATTTGAAAATTATTTACTCCGAAATCTGGATACACAATACTAGATGGCGCGGGGGTTGCTAGGCATGTCGACGAACAGGGAAAAAAAAGCTCAGGCTCGGCTCGATCTTTTTTGGGCCTGGCTTTTTTTGGCCCGAGCATAACCGAGCTCGGGCTGCGCCAAAAAAAATGAGGCTCGACCCGAGCTTTTGGTCCAAGCCTTAACGGGCCGAGTCGGTCCCGCTAGGGTTTTTGGGTTTTTTTATATAAATACAGGCAGCTAAATTAATTAGCTGTTAATTTTTTTTAATTATAAACGGGTCGACCCGGATCTGCTGACTCCCAAAATGGGGCTCGGCCCTAACCTTGGCTCGGTGTGACTAAGCCCGAGCCGTCCGAGCCACCGAGTTTTTTTGCCATTGCTAGGTTATGGGCGTTAAGAACAAGGAAAGTGAATAGTCTCCTTTGTTTATTTTGCCTCGCTCTTGCTGCTGATCTGATGGTGCTGCTACTCTTATGAATACTTGTCCAATTGGTTGAATAGAAATAGGAATATTTTGATCGTCGCCATTTGATGTTGTTTTTATTTGTGTTCCTTGCGTTTTCTTCTGAAAATACGTTCTGTGTTTGAGTTAAACAGTTCAAGAGCGTCTCTTGGGTACGGAACATACAACGAACACCTTTTTCTATAAATAAAAGAAAATAAACAAATCAAATAACAGTTAAAAATAAATAAACTAAGAATAAAAAGTAAATAGTCTCCGACAACGGCGCCAAAAACTTGTTGCATTTTTCTATCGCAAGTGTATGTTATATCGTAACAAGTAATATAGTGGACCTTGGCGTTCATATTATCATTTCCATGAGGATTATACTCTAGACCTTAATTAAATTTTACTTACTCCGATTTGATGAAAGTAAACAAAGAGTTATGCATTAACGTGAATTTTTTTATTCAAATAGTTTAACTTAATTAAAATGCACACTAAGGTTCATTGAGATTTTAAAAAATGGTTAGAAATTAGGGACGAACAATTTCACCTATTGATCACCTTTAGGTCTTAATTCAAGATTTAATAGTCAAATGTAGTGTTCGATCAAATTCTTATATGGTATTCTATTTACCCCTTTCAAGTTCTCATTGCACCTATTTAATTATTTCAATCCCATATCTCTATGAGAATCTACCTTATTTAAACGAAATATTAGTTCTAAAAATTCATTTATGATTGCAAAGTATATGTATCTCTACACGTTATACTAAATTACCGAGTTTTACTATATGGTATAAATCTCAAACTCACCTCTCGATTAAAAAAATTCACAAAGTCATCAAATTAGTGATCAAGTGATTTAATGCATTAAACTCAGTAAAATCAACACATGAACTATATAACGAAGAATCTTGAATAAAAAAAAAATATAAATATTTTCAAGTACATTAAATCGTTCGTCCTAATATAAAATTTAGTTATTCATACTAAATGAAAAAGAAAAACTAAAGTTGCCATTGTATTATCACCGGATTTTGAATATAGATGTAGAAAAAGAAATAAAGCTTTCACCAAGAACTTCTTTTTCTTCAAATCAATGCTTTAAAACTTGAATTCCTTTATGTTGTCCTCCTTTGAATTGTGCTCTTAATCTCTAGTTGTATCTTAGTTTTCTCAATGTGTGGAATCCCTAAAATTTTCTCATTTTTTCTCTTTATACTGCCCTACTCATTCTTCCAAAATTTGTGGTTTTTATGGGCTTTTCGCGGCCCAAAACAGAACCCTAAAATTTGTGGTGCGGTACCTACGTGCTAGGAGGTAGCGCCTAGGTCTCGCGTTCCCTTCCTATGTAAGGCGCGATGCGCTATGGATGCAGCGCTTGGGCGCTGAGTCGCTATTCCAAACTATGCATCTGTTTCGGTACTTTTGTCACACCTTTTTCTCTTGATACCTCATTAAGGTGATTCAACTTGCATTGGAAAGATAACTCAAAGGACTACAACTTTGCATTTGAACGTTTACTGGGCAAAAAATGGGTCCCAATCTCCAACTAAAAACCTGGACATCCTTGTGCGATTGAAAATTGATTTGTTAAAATACTTTGGCCATGTTTTCATTCCTTTTGTCTTTTAATTGTATCCAATTGACCTCTAGCATTCTCGAATTTTCATCGCGGACTCCGCTCAACTTTGGATATTTGCACTTTACCCCCCAAAACTTTGGATCTTGCCCATTTTAGTCTATTCTCGCTTCTTTCTTTCAATTTCACTTTCATTCATCGTGGTCCACCTAATAACAAATTTTTATAATAAATTAAGCTATAATTCCATTAAAAGAATTACGAAATGTCAATATTTTAGAGCCTAAATAAGTGTATTTTATACACTTCTCACAAAACCATAGATCATTTCTTTCCAAATAACCAAGAAATCGGCTTATGTCAAAGAACTACGATAGTCAGAATCAGATTTAGTGTGAAGAATGAATGTGAAGAAAAAGACGTAATGAAGGTAACTAAAATATAGTGCAACATACAGTTAACGCAATGTCACACAGTAGGATTGTGCATGAATTGAAAAAAATTGTTAAGATAAACAATGTCGAATTTTTTTTAAGTGTAAGATATTGCAAACACCAAGTACTTGACGATATTCAATCAACTTCTTTCATAAAACTAAATCATGTTGTAGACAACATTGTCATCAAACATCCAAAGATATGGGGCCACCACCATCCCCTCCTACCAAAACACAAACCCTCTCACACCTCAAACTGCTAGACGCCACCACCGACGATGGCAAGAGCCCCCATTCCAACCCACCACCACACCTAGCCTCAGGCCACCTCAATCAGCCATTGGAGTCATCGAATCCGCCCAACCCACGAATGGTCAGCCACCCCCTCCTACCAAAACACATACCCTCTCGCACCTCAAACCGCTGAAGCCACAACCACCGACGAAGGCAAGGCCCCCTCATTCCAACCCACCACGACATCTAGCCTCACGCCACCTAAATTAGCCACTAGAGTCACCGAAACCGCCCAACATGTGAATGGTCAACTTGGCTGCATCCCACTCTCCAGCCAGACCCATGGTCCAAACCAACCACCGAACATCTCACCTCACCTAGGCACCGGTTCCTATGGAGATTTATCAACGAAAACAGCCCAAAATCTCAAATACAGGCGGAGGCTTCGATCCAGACGGGTATGTATCTAAAGGCTGATTCTTTTGGAGATCATAATGTATTGCAATCGAAGAATTCAACCCACATTCTTCCAATTGAGGGTGAAGTGACATCAAAATTGGGGAATTGAGGCCAAGATCCTATGCTAAGGTATTAAATGGGTCTCACGTAAATGAATTAGACTTAGATTATTCTTCGCTGAACTTAAATTATATCAAACCCCTTTGTGATAATGGCAGAGTGAAGGTGATTCTCCCTACACAAGTGGCTGTCTTGGGTTGTGAAATGTGGAGGACAACCTTGGTTGGCTCCTTTGATGGGAAGAAATTGGCTTTCCTAGTTGTGAACTCCGTTGCTCATAAATTGTGGGATAACTTTGGCCTTATGGAGGTTCTATCCTCAGATGTTAGGTTCTATTTTTTCAAATTCGATTCTCTTCGTCAGGCTCTTTTAGTTCTTGAAGGAACGCCATGGCGTATGGCCAACAGACCACTTATACTAAAACGTTGCATTCCTATTTGGGTGAAGTTTTATAATATCCCTTTAGAGTACTGGACAACAGAGGGGTTGAGTCATGTAGCTAGTGCTGTAGGACGTCCTCTACATGCAGATGTGATCACTCTAACACTTAAATGTGGGGTATTTGACCACTCTTGCTCTTCTCAACGTAAGCCTAGTGAGAGTAAAAAACTTGCCAAGGTTTGGGTTGCTAAGGATGAGGCTGGCCAAAGTGTTGTGGCTAATGATAAACCACCTATCGATGATGAGTGGACCTATATCTCTCATAAGAGGAAGGTTACAAGTAGGGTTGATTTTGGTGTTGCTGTTTATATTCAAGAAGGTGGCTTTCACACTTTGGCAAATAATTCTAAGGAGGTCCAGGGAGAGGTTGATCTGGTGGTTTTCAAGAGTGCTCATGGAGAGATTGA
>CAIGRL010014691.1:0-15362 GCA_903798325.1 Fraxinus xanthoxyloides | reverse complement strand
TCTTACTTTACTTTCCCTACGTACTTTTGTGTGTGTGGGTGTGTATGTGTGTATAGGAATCCGCAGCCGCTACACGTCGCAGAGCCCCAACCACCCCCAAAGAGGCTGAGGCTCGACTATTGTGAGTGCGCACTAAATAAACCTCGCTCTATATGCAGCAGCTCGCAAACAATACATGAAAGATAAACCGCACTAGACAAACCCGATTCCATGAGCTCGACCGAGAAAATGTTAATAAGGGATTCAAACTCGTAACCTTCGATCTCCACGTTCACCTACTCCATCAACTCAGTCACCCCCCGAATGGGGTCCCTACGTACCTTTTTTGTGTTTACAGAGCATGGTTGAGTACAAAATCCCTCTACCAATAAAAATAACTTCTTAGCTTCGAGCAGCTTTTGGACAAACGGGCCCATATATATGTTGAGTTTGTTTGGTAAGAATATTTGACAATATTAAAGAAGAAAAATAAACGAAAAAATCTTGTTTTCTGAAATTTCGTCAAATATACCATGCTCGTAATTGTATTTTTTACATTGTCACTCAGCAATCATGCATATGAGTGTTCTGCTATCTATCTTCTCGTCTGAACCCCCTGCTAACTAGAGCAGTAGAGAGCCTTTGTTGGGCAATCCCACGTCTTGTTTTTGATGTCAATTGTCTGGTGCAGTCTTGTGGAACTCGTCTACATCATCTACATGAAATTGAAATTCAAGTGAATATTAGCTCAAAAAATCAAAACTTCTGTTAGGAAACAAAAACGAAAGCCTATATCATTGTCTTTCGCATGTCAAATAATCAAAAGTGAAAGACTGTAGATTTAGCACAGCAATTTCCGGGAGCAAGTAAAAAGAGGATAGGTTTAGCTTGGTTAGGAAAATTCCTCGGCAAAGATTAAAATCTTCCCAGAAAGTACCCATTACTGGAGAAAAGAAAAAGAGGTTTACCTCAAAGAAATATGAATAGCCACTGCGCCACAAGCATAATTCTCCAAAGACAACTTGTAGAGAAATAAGCAGTCCACGCTGNCATCATCTACATGAAATTGAAATTCAAGTGAATATTAGCTCAAAAAATCAAAACTTCTGTTAGGAAACAAAAACGAAAGCCTATATCATTGTCTTTCGCATGTCAAATAATCAAAAGTGAAAGACTGTAGATTTAGCACAGCAATTTCCGGGAGCAAGTAAAAAGAGGATAGGTTTAGCTTGGTTAGGAAAATTCCTCGGCAAAGATTAAAATCTTCCCAGAAAGTACCCATTACTGGAGAAAAGAAAAAGAGGTTTACCTCAAAGAAATATGAATAGCCACTGCGCCACAAGCATAATTCTCCAAAGACAACTTGTAGAGAAATAAGCAGTCCACGCTGCAGTTGCATCCAGTGAATTATTTTAGCCTCAGTTTTCCACTTTAGAAAGCAATAGTCTATACATAGGATCACCCCGATCTAATACGTGTTGTTCCCAATCGGATCGAACCCCAAAAGGATTCTCCATCAGCCATCCTCTTTGCTGAACTGAATCCGACTCTGAATCATGCACAAGCACGAGCTTTCCCTTGCTGTATTCTATAAATTCTTTTTTCATTCTCAACGCGACAGCTTCTATGTCAGATTGGAGAAATACCTGCACAATCACGGTGCAGTATAGTAAAAACACCATTGATCTCCGAACAAAAAGGTAACATATTTTGTGGTTGGTTAATAAATTATTACTGGATCCTGTAATCATCTGAATGGTCGTCCAATGGACTAAAGTGAAGGGGATCATGCCCAGAAGATTGTTTGCTCAACATATCCTCTGTACAGGAGGAAGACATTTTCAATGCACATTATTATTCAAATCATGAATTTCGAGTCTCAGTCAGTTCAGAATTACACGAAAAAAAAACCTTCTTGGTTCAGAAGTCACATCTTTTGAATCTCCACTAAATCTGATACTGATTGAAATACCAATTTCAGTTCCATCATTTGATGTAATAATAAACCGAATAATTGACAAAGTAACAAAAATTGTGTCCAGTTACCAAAAGAAAAGCATTAGTCACCGAAGGGTAGTGGCAACTATTTTTTACCTTTCCACCAAATATAAGCAAATCTGCAATTGCTTCAACTAATGACCTCTGCAACATTCTCCAACGGTGTTCTGGCTTGTTGAAGTCAGGATTTGGACACTGCATTTAAAAAATGATTTTGCTATTTGTACATCACTTTTTACCAACTTGATGACAGAAAAGTGTGTTGACAATATTTTTATTGGATAAAAAACAGTTCTGTTTTTTTCTCAAACTGTCCAATGACGAAGTCATTTTGTCCAAGAAGCTGTCAAATAGGATGTACATCAAACATGGTTGTTTAAAAAACTCTTGCTTTAGTAAAAAAACAGATTCCATATGTGACAAGTTGACCTGATCATATGTACATGGAAAGGTAGAAGAAACGTCAATGCCTCAGTCTTGAGTAAAGGGCTTGAAAGAAACAAAAAGAATGAATGCAATCCACAGGAGTATTGTGAAGGCAACTCAACTGGAACTTAAACAAGTTTCTATCTCTATCAATGCCCCATGCAACATACATGGATTCTTACCACGACAAACATATATAGGAATCTTATCCAAGAATTGAAGAGCCCAATTATACATGAACTATCCAATTCAACAATGTATGTGACTCTGCTTTCTACAAGTCCTCTCTTGCATGTTTATAGTACTCACAGAGTATTTGTAGAAGGCTTTGGCAGAGCATACACACTTGTATTACCTGTATTGATACCATAACCAAATCTCCAGGGTAACTGGAAACTATGGACCGAAATGTTGATGTTGCATTTGTTGTAATAAAGTACCTACAAGACCCACAAATAATAATGGTAAGAGCTTCTCACTAATTAAAAGACACGTCCAGATCTGGTGAGCCATTCCCTCTCCACCAATTCAGGGTTGGACATCATATGGCCCGGACAGAATACAATCTCGAATTTAGAAAAGGTTATGGACCAATTTTGTTGTTTAAATAGTTGTTGGCATCTTGTTTTCAATCAAACAGTGTCCAAGGGTAATGTTCTACTGTGTTTACTAGGTACAGAAATACCACTTGGAGGACAAAAGGAAGACCTAGAAAGAGATCATACACATTAACTGACATGTGCATAATTACTTAGTCATCGAACTTCATCCAATTTCCATGTAGAAAAAGGTTTCTTCTCTTTCATTCCTTTTCAAGTGTTCCTTTCTCTCTTCTGCTCTTTTTTGATGATGATGGTGCAGGAGCATCAATCAGTCTACATACAGGACAGCTTGGACTTGCAGCGTTGAGTGTAGCACAAGAAAAGGACATAATTACAGCCGAGCATGCATTGAGATGACAAAATCGATGGTATTCAATAGTAATTATCACTTTTCGTTTTTTGCATAAAGGGTCAAAGGAGCGGGCTGATTTATAAGCCTGAGATAATTATGGTCATAAAAGGCTGTTAAATTTAGCCTATAACCCTTACCTAAGCTTGAATGTACTTTTTAAAAAAAAAAAAAAAAAAACATTGTTAAATTAAGCCCAAGGTATAAGCAGAATTAGGGAGAAAAATAGCATACCCGTTCTGCAATGCAGAATGGTGAAGATGATCTAGACACCGCTTCACCAACTGAAAAAGAAACAGGATCTAGGAATCATTAAGTTCCGAGCTATCCAGGAAGAATTATTTTCACAGAAGAACAAAAGGACCTTCGCATTTATCTCCAGCCCAAGAAAATTCAGATGTTTCCAACTCTTGGCCATTCCAAATAGAAACAAGCCATTGCCTGTCATTTGTGAACGCACTTTAATTGCTTGTGTTGATTTCCGGAGCAGAGAGTTCATAATTATACAATTATAGATTAAATCATGTGAATTCGTGCTTAGAGCTCACATTATGTATTTATAGACTAAAAGGCGTGTACACTACACAGAAAAAAGGAAAAAAAAAGAAAAAAGAGCCTAGTACTTGTGAATCATCATGACTGTCGACAATCTCCTTTCTAACAATTTGTCTCCCTCAGTGTGTGAATCACACAAAATTGCTACCAAGGTTCCTCAAATGCACCACAAGCGCCAATATAATTTATCCCTAGATTCTCAAATACTCCACTAGGGCCAAGATAATTTCTCACCTAGATTCCTGAAACACTCCAGTGGTCCCAATATTTCTTGCAACAAAAAAGACCAAAAGATTGTCGACCATTTAAGTTGGTAATACATACTTCATCTACCAAAGAGTTTCAAACATAAATACGAGTCTTACCAGTTAAGCCTGCAGATAACATAACTCAAAATACAGAGAGGAGTACTTTCCAGATTATCCAATTACCCAAATTATGTCTTTTCCAAAATAATCCATTTAACTAACCAGCTAAAATTTAGATGGCCAAAATAAACTACAAGAGCTTTCTTTTTTGATTTTCAATAAGATAAAAATGAATAGAAAGCAGCAGAGGTCCTGAAGGTAAATTAGACATTCTGCAAAAGAAATATAATATCTGCATGTTAAGCTGATCCAGAAAACCACGTGGCATCTGCCTTTATATATTATGAACCGCCAAAAGATTGGTTTCATACCCAGATGACTAACTTTTCTATTGTTTTCAAACCCAGATGACTAACTTTTCTTTCTCATTTTTTTAAACATGTCCAAATGCCCACATTTTCTCAGGTAGTGTAAATGTCAGTCTATATCAGTAAGACCAGACCTCCCAGTCTAGGAAATGTAAGATCTTACTAAGCCTTTGTTTGGCGGGGATTAAAACCACATAGAAAAATTCAAGCACATTAGTTTAGCTTCTTGCTATTGAGGGCTTTTGTGATATGAAATCCCTAACTTAAGAGGAGGTATTAAATCCCATTAGATTCCTTTTCTGATAAATTGTCATCTGTTCTTCAAAGAGCGGGTAAAGCCTAAAGCTTTTAAGATATAGGCATTCTTTTGAAGAATACCTGTGGGACCCCAAAAAATTCCCTCTTCCCTTGATAATACACAATACTGAAGACAATCACTTTGCAAGGCATGCTTTTTTGCTTGGTTGAAGAAATCCTTAATCATATTATACATGAGAGAATATAGAGAGACAGCGAAACAAACTTAGCACTGGTAGTAAAGGTGATTGTGGAGCTACAATTTCCTCATTTTTTGAGCAATGCAGCAAAATAAAAAATGAAGTGCAACTCAAATATGAATTATATATAGCAGGGTGTGAAAAGAGAACTGATTTGGGAGAAGTTTCCTTTTTACATCTTTTGGTGGATATGAACCTAGAGAAACCCTGAGCACGGTTAAAAAAGATTTGCAGTTAGTAAGGATCAAAGAATAAAATTTTACAGTACAATTTGTGGGTTGCGTGGACTGATTAGGAATTCTAGGAACTTTTTGGGCCAAATGGAATCTAACGCTGGAACAATAATCATGTGTACATAAAGAAACCTACTTGCAAAGTTTTGCATTGATGAAGAACCACTGTCAGCTTTATCATGACGCATATGAAATGAATCTTTGAGAATGCTCAAGAGATTGGTAATTAGACCATGATATGTATGCTTAGATAAACAGTTTCCCAGCCAGAAGAATATTTAAGATTGAAATCAGGAAAGATGGTTCCCCCTTTTTCTGTTGTGTGAAGCAACCCTCATCATAAACAGGCAGTTGATGGATGAAAATATTGGTGCAGTGCGAATATATAACCAGCATTATACATCAATCCTAACCCAGAAAACTAATACTATATTCAGGAAAATTATCAGGACAGTCATGTAAAACTTACCGCTACCAACATCGACAACCAGAGGTCGCATTGGATCAGCATAAGCAATATCCCAGTTTATATCAAATGGGTATGCCTGCACAGATCAAATATTCAAGATATTAAATTTTCAAGAAGAGGAAATTGACTGGTATGTAATGCTTCAAAATTTATCAAACCCAGCACCATTATCAACAGTCTTCAAATTTTAAGAAATAATTTTATGTACAATTATCATCCTTAGTGTGCTCGTGCATACATATATTGATACACACATGCTATATACTACTTTACAATGAATAAAATGTAAGCACAGAAGACAACCATCATCAACTTATAATGGACAACAACAGCAATTATTTATAACAACAGTCACAATAATTGTTGGAAAAATGACAATAAAGGTGACTGCAATGATGATGATACTTCAATCTAACTTTTCAGATCAATTCTGAATCTCTGATACAGCTCAACCCCAGAAATCCAATTCAATTTTCAAGGGAACAACAACAAACAGGCAAAGTCCGATCAAATAAATAGGTTCATTGTCAAAAGTTCTATAACAAAGAATCTTATAGTCATAATTTTCATTGAAAGAAACATGTTGTTTCTCATTAGTACAGGACTCTATCCTTTTCCTTTTTTGATTTTCTTCTTTGGGACTGGAAATGACTATTATGCCTCACTATCCCATACAATTAGTAACTTGTATGTAATAACACAAGGGAGTATATATAGACAGTTCAGCAGAAAAGGTCAGATAACTTTTGTCAACCACAACAATACCAATGAAAAAAAAATGTTCCTTTATAGTTTGAGAATCCTTAAATTTATAGTTTACCCATTAGCTGTTTATAGGTTTATGTGGTTGCAATAGTTTAAGGACCAACAAAACAATATCCTATGAGAAGTTTAAACGTGCCTTCTGAAACATGGGAAACAAGATGGCAGAATCATTTAATTCATTAGCAACAAATGAGTAAATCCCCAATCTCCATTAATTGAGAATCGGAAGACTTTAAAAATAGAATTTAGAAGGCATACTCTATCCAAGGCCATAAGCCCAGGAAGCCTTCTTCCTTTGAGAAATTCCCACACAACTGAAGCATTTTTGATGAAATTATCAGCTGAAATAGAGGTTGATTTTCTCAATAATCCTCCAGATCCCATTTTCCCAACAAATGTGACGTCGCACGTGCTTTGACTTAGACTACCAAGCACTTCTGCCAATTTAGATACTCCACCTTCTTCCTGTATTGAGGAGCTGATTTTCAAGGGACCAATGCACAATATTTTCTGGAAAATCCAAAAAGGAAAAAAATAATAGTGAAAACGAATAGATATAGTAATGAAGTCAGCAGAACACAGCATAAGCAGGAAAAAGCATGCAATTTCATTCCATTTTTCATTCCAAATGAAAAACAACACATAGGTGAGTACTCGGGCTCATCCACTGAAAATACATGTCAGGATAGATAAGTGCTTAATTATCCCTTTATATATATAAGTAAAAGTACAGCACGTCTACATTCAAAAGAAAGGAAAGGTTAATAATTGTGTAGGGAATATTAAAAACAGCAAAAGGATTATAAATTCTGGCGATGTGCAGTGTTTTAGTTCCTCCTTGCTCATGAGAAGACCAGCCTTTCCTTTTGACTAAATGCACCTCAGAAAGGCAATAGGACAGCTAACCCGTGGCACTACTTAATCACGTATAAATATCAGACCTATCAGTTCACAATTTTATCTTGTATTTTTATTGTCATCCATGTAGCCAATTAATTTCTATTTTCAACTTTATTACTTAGCAAATCTGGTGCTATTAATCACTCTTTGATTTTCCAGACACATCATACTTCTATATTCAAGAAATGAATTAAAAGGGGAAAGTTAATTTTATTTTGCAATAGTTTAGGAACTAGATAAGCACCTTGCATTTTGAAAGCAAAGGGATGATTTCTTGTAAGGACAATGGTCCAAGATCAACAGGTAGCCAACCTGAAAGGAATGTAATTGGGGAATAGAAAAATATTAAACACTTCGTTAGACGTTACCCAAAATGGTGATTGTCAAAATTTTGAAACTTATTAAGCATTAGCGTACACAATGCTTTCATAATCCATCATGATGTGCATTCTAAAACTCGAAAAATCTTAAACTGAAAGACAATTGCATGCTCAGGGTTTTAGATTGTGACTTTACCATCAACCATAGAATTTATGGAAAATATCTCCAGTTGCTCAGGAAAAACATCGTTCGTGCACAAAAAATCTTTTGGCAACACAATAGGTACATTCCTAGAATTTGCAGACTCTACTATACTGACAGCTTCTTGGAGTGCTCCAAGTTCCACCAATTTAACAGGAACTGGAACTCCCATGGCATGCATTATTTGAAAGGCCATACTGCCTACAAAGACTAAAGCATCACATTGAGATGCTAAAAATCGCAAGGCAGCTGCTTTGCCAGCTAGGTTATGTCCGCCTATCTGCATTGGAAATTGAAGTGTTATTGCAAGAGATCAGCGAAACAAATATCCCTCGTTAATTCAAAGCATAAATTCTAGAGCATAGGGACTAGATGGATACTATAGAAACATAGGGTCTGTCGGTGGTCCTGGTGATCTTTTTTAGTTGATAAAAGCCTTCCTCAAAGTAAAATCCAGCAATGCAGGCAGAGCAGAAGCAAGCAACACCGACCGTTGAAGCAAGAACTTTATGAGATTGAGAAAATGCATCATTAACAAATATATCAACACCAGATGCAAGTTCTTTGGCAAACTTTGAACAATTGGCTAGTTCCATTTTAATGTCAGAGAGATTTTCTAGCAGAAGGACGTCTGAATTCTCTCCATATTCCATCTCAGAATGCATGCTTCGTGAAACTAATTTCATCGGAAATACTTTGAGTTTGAGCATCGATGATAGAAATTCTGAAACACAGGACTTACAGCATCAGAAAGAGAAATCATTTAATTCCAAAAATGAACTGTGAAAAGCAGTGTCATCAATAAGTCAGAAGCAAGAATAGTCACACCAGCAACAGATTCTGTTGAAGAAAGCCTTAAATTGATATCCCAGCTCCAACTACCAACTAGAATTACTTTAGCACCAGCATTGTGCAAGTACTTAATGGTGGAAAGTGCACTGGCTGGTGGAGACTGATATTCCTTCTTTTCCAGAAGCAGAATACTCGAATCAAATCTGACCATGACAACTTTTCTGAACAGTTCCTCCTTTGGGAACTCTGTAAGAGTTTGTACATGAGGAAAGGAATACAGTCCATCTCTATCAAAAGCTTCGGCCTAAAAGTGATCCACTTTGGGTCAAATTAAAGTTAACATAATAGCCAATATAATAACCACGCATAACCAGCCTCCACTTTCAATTATGTCATAAAAAAGTAGCATTCAGAATACTGAGAATTTTTAGGGTCCAAAACTTCCCTTTTATTTTCTTTTTCGAATGACAAGAAGCTAGGGGGAAAAAAATCATATCATATTTTTTTCTAATTGTGTGTCCTCGAAGAGGTCTTATCAATTTTCGCTTCCATTGATTTTCCTATTAGCCTGATATTTGATGTAAATCTTACTCGATAGAATGCCAAGCATTATTTCCCAAATTATTTCCAGTTCAATCCTTTTCTTAGTTTGGTTCAAACAAGTTAATTCTTTTACCCAATGAGTATTTAAAACCAAACATAAATTCAATTCTCAACCCATTAAAAAAATGAATGCATTAAAATAAAGGAAGTGAAAAACAAAATCTGAACCAGAAAGAATGTATTTACCTTATTGTCTGGAAGTGACTGCTCAATATGATTAACCAGCTTACTGTTAACTGTACAAACAATCAACAAGAATTTCACATGACGAATACTTTCAAAATTGGTTACAGAAATGGAAATATTCAAGAATGAGACGTTAAAAACAGTAAAAAAAAAAATCGACCTCGCAGTAAAAAAATCTGAACGCGTTTTCGGTTTGGAAAACATGATTTACGCGGTATCAGTGTGGGTGAAAACCCACAATTTCGAGAACTGAAATTGTTAAAAAGCAGATGTCCTTGGAGAAAATTCAGAACTTGACTCATTTTTCATGGATTATATTACTCATTAATTTGTAGTAGCAGTATTGTTTCTCTTCTTCAACAAAAGGTATTAATGGATAGCTCCTGGGTACAATTTTTCATCTTCTTTTATGTTTTTTCTCCGTCTCCCTACATTTAAATTACATCCAAAGGCCAAAACTATGAACTGCTTTCTATTCTCCTCCAAAATTCCTTTAATTTTTTACTTATTACCTTTAGGGATGTACACTGTTCATTTTGGTCTTGTTGAGGAGCATTTTTGAAACACGTAGACAATTAACCACTTGGAAGAAATTACACAAGATTTATAATTTATAAATAAATAAATAATTAATTAATTATAAATGATGGATGAAATGATTAAAATACCACCGCTTTCCCTCTCGTTTATTTGTTATTTTTATTTTTTAAGTACAATTTAAACTTTGAAAACATAAAAATGAATAACAAGTAAGAATCCATAACGACAAAAAAAAAGGTAAGAATCTAGCTGCCTCGATGATTCCTTGTGGGCGCGAGACATATTGCCATGCTACCAAAATATAACCGATTCCAAATTTTATTTATTTATTTATTTATTTTTATTTATCAAAAACCAAAACCAAACTTTATTTGGGCAACAGAAAATATTGGGTTAAAATTTTTATATAATTCCTACTATAATTAATTACTCGTAAGTCCCTTTGGTACGAGAAGTTTAATTGATAAAAACGCTGCTCCTCCTGTCCGGCCACCGATCTATTTTTCTCTATACGAAGGAACCATGGGCGCAGGTTTTGTCGTCGGTGTTCTCGGAGTTCTGTTTCTCTCACACGCAGCCTACTCCACCATCCAGTGTACCCTCATCTCATCAATTCGCCACAGTTTTTGGGATTAATCTAATTAAAGTTACTTATTTAATACCTTTTTTTTTTCCGATTTCGTAGACAGGTCCTTGCTGAAAATAACAGAGGAGGAGTTCTCTGGTCCTCCCATCAATGTAATTATCAATTCCCGTCCTCATTGTTATGCATAATTGTATTTCTATTTGGTTTTGACGTTTGTGTGTGTGTAGATGTGTTTATTTATGGGTCTAGGGTTTGAGTTAATTGCAGGTGGTGATGGAGTTGATTGCAGGGTTAGTGTTATGCATGTGGGCTGCTTTAACTGTGCCTGGAAAGTTCCTGTCGATACTTCCCCAGTCAGATGAGAACCGGTATACAATTTTTTCTGTCTTTTTTATCATTTTATTCTTTACCAAGCTAAATCGAAAGGTATGGTATGAATGATTACTTTGAGAATATTCAAAATCCAGCTTGACGAAGAACCTGAATTGGATAAACAGGGGGGCATTTTTATTCATTGATTTGTTCAACATGCTTTTGTTTAGTGGTTCAATATGCTCTAATGAAATATATTGACTTTCATTGAGGTTTTATCCGTTTTAATAATCTTATACTGGTATCTAAGTGAGATAGTAGGGAATATAATGAGTAGATATATTTGTTATGAAGATTGACTTGTAAATCATGCGAGCTGATTTCTGAATTTTGGAAGAATTTTTCTTATTTCTCACAGTAGAGATGAAAATTTTCATATCTGCTTGCAGTAGAAATAACAATTTGCGCAACAATTCTTGATGGCTTGCGGTTTAATTTAAATCTTTTGCAATTATTAACTATGGAGTGGTCATTGTTGATAACAATGCTCAATATTAAGAGCATTTTTGTAGGTGAATGGAATTTTCACTTATTTAAGTACTCGGAGATCTTCTATCTTGATCTTTTCTGGCCTGTTTGAGCCCCATTTTTTCAAGAATGCATTTTTTCAAAATTCATTTTCAACCATACATTTTTCAATAAAATAATTATACATGCATTTCAAAAACTTTTCTTTACTTTTTAACCACACATTCTCCAAAAAAAATCTCTATTCCATGATACATTTTAGCCCAAAAATGGGAATCAAACAGAGGCTAAATCAAACATGACATTTGAAGTTTTTGGTTGTCTTCATGGTCCATGTACGAAATTCATCAATAATCAATCAAGTCATGAAGATTATTTGATATATTTGCAATGATCCTTTGAAAATTCCACCCCTTTTGTAGAGTTAGAGATGGCTTGTGCAACATAAAATTCTGACACCTGGATGGAGATTACTTTGAATTAAATGAAAAGATACTTTACAATGGCAAATTCGGCTGTTTCTTCAAATACTAGAATAGGTCATTCCCCAATGGAAATAACATTTCTGATTTTGACTCATTCGTGCATTCTCATTAACACTTCCCCCACTGAACTTCGAGTCGTAAAATACATACCATTTCCTCTCCTATCAAACTGCGCAAACTCCAAAATTCTGTTTATTTCCTTCTAGCACCCTATATTTTTTTTATTTTGTTATTTCTATTATATCACGTGTGGTTTTTTTTTTTTTATCGATATTTGGTTTAACTAGTTTTTCTTTCAGCTTATAATAATTATTCTTTTGAAATGTGATGGTTAAATATTTCAAGAATTTTTGTTGTATCTTTTACGTAGCGTAATTCTTTTAACTTATAAATCATGTCTAGTTTTTTGTTTGTCGGATTCAATATGCAACAATTACACGGATATTTCAAAATAAAATTTCTATTTCCTATGGAATAAAATGATGATGTAAATAAATCAAGTAGTGAAGAATTGATGTTGCACAACTTCTTTCAAATCCTGGACTAAGAATTTTGGTTATGGATTATCGTGTTGATGTTAGAGATCAAATTGGAAGAGCATACTTACAAATGGATCCTTGATGACTGTAATGGTGAGACCATTATGCAATGATATCTAAGTATGAAAACTTGTAAAGAACAATTTAATATATTACATTTTTAATGTTCTTTTTGTCGTATTTCAAAACTTTTGTACTTAAAATTATGGGTCCACTAAATTAAATTCTTGGCTCCGCCCCTGCTCTTGTGATCTTTTTCTAAAAGTATAATTGCTTCTTTTTTCTGGGCCCTTTTCAATTTTTGACAGCATACTTTTGATATGAAATCAAAAATTGGAGTCCACTTAACTAATTTGTGGAGGTAATTGCTTCAAATATTTACATAATTCATAAATGGCTATGCAGTTTGAGTCACAAAAACTGTTTTGCTGGACTGTAGAACAATGAGTTGAAGGGTCTGAGTTGTTAGTGCTTTAATTTCTGTGACTCTGGTTGGAAATTGATTCTCAAAATGTTGAGGGAACGCTTCATTTAGAGAAATTGTTCTTTCCCCAATCTTCCCCCATCTGGTATATGGGTTGTGCTTCAATGGTGGCTAATACAATCCCCGACACGGGGCACGAGGAGGGGCCAAATACAAGCATTAAATAATATAACTCCAGCATGATTTATACTTGTTTTAAGCATGCAATTGAATGTCTCTTGCAAATTTTTGTGTTGAATTATTTCCAAACTGCAACTCTAGTATATTGACAGTTCAAAATATGCTAAGTTACTGAGAGTGGGAGTCTATATATGCACTTGTATGTGTGTGCATCCCCTTTTTTAGCCCCCATGTCACAATAAAGCCGAACGACTCTCTAGAAGCTTGTCCTGTGGTTTTATTTTGGCCTTCTGAGACTTGGTCCATGGAGATTGAAATAAGAGCAAATGATCAAGCTAAACTTAGCTGACTTTTTCCAGAAAGTTTATTGTGCAACTTTGCATCCCTTTGTTGTTCTTGTATTATCATGCGAGCTACGTTGTTCTAATGCCCTAAATTTGTTCGAGAAAGAAATAAATAGTGCGAACGTCCTCCTGTCTGAGTAACTTATACATTTCTATCCATGTGTTTTTGTGTTTGTTTCACTCAAGAAAATCAAAGATGTATTAGCAAGTTTGTCTCCTTCGCCAAATAACATTATTTGTGTTAAAGGTGAATTCTAGATTCATTTTATGAAAGACTTTATGAAGCAAATATCCACATGGTAAATTTAATGGAGTTATTTGTTTTATTTCCTATAATACAATTCTAAATTACTAATTTGGTCCATATGTGTCTTCTGGGATGTAGGGTTGTTGCCTTGCCCGCCAATCTGGATTTTATGATCTTCAATCATCGTGGAAAAGCATTTCCTTTGTCCATTGACTAGAAGTTGAAGTGACATAGAGGTGCTTCTGTACTATTATTGAACCTAAGAGATGAAGCAGTTGAAAGAACTTGGAAGAGATTTCTTCCAACAGATAACAGGATCTGAGTTTCTGATATTGTAGTAGTCGAACATTGCACGCGCTTCATATTCTTGAATTTAGTCGAGCGCATATACTTGTTTAGCATGTTTTAAGCACTATGATTTGATGATTCTATATTATTTTTGGCATCGCACAGGTTACATACTAGTAGTTGATAAATGTAGGGATTTAAGTAATCTGTGATGAAATATGTTACAGGCACAGAAGCAAGCACAAAACATAACATCAAAATGCAGTAATCAAATTCTCTCTCAAATCTATCTTAGAACCATTTCTGAAGGTAAAATATTTAAATCAATCATAGATACTTTCCTGTCCACACAACATTGAACAACCCCATTAGTGAATTTACGAAGGTCTCAAGGAATACTATATAATAACAAACAGATGCAACAAACTACACGAGAGTAAAACGAGAGAACTCTCCTTGCTTTCAAGAAGTCTTTGAGGTCACCATAACCACAAGGGACAGCGAGAATACGCTTTTGTCGAAAACCGAATTCTTCCTCTGCTTGCAGCAAAAGTTTCAGAAAACCTGGTTGAGCTAAGTAACTCAACTCTATTATAGACTTCCTTGATTCACCATCATCGACTGTATGGACAGCAAAGTGCCCTTCCTTCACGTTGTCTGGTAGATTATATAGCGAGGAACCTCGTCTTCATCAAAATTATCATCAATGCACATGAAGATTTTTCTTAGCGTTCTCCTCATCAAGGATTAGTAGTCCTCGTTTCGTCCTTGATGTTTGACTGCAAGCTGACAAGATATACAATCTAGAACAACAGAAACCAATAGCATCGAAATTTATACTCTCGGAGGAAACGGAACATCAATTACTGAAAGGTATAAATGAGCAAACTGCGTGTGTTTTGCAATTGAAATTTTCTGTTTTCTTGAAAACCTTCTTCCTACTTTTGCTTACGTGCTTGTATAAGAGTTTTATGAGAAAACTAAATTACGTCAGTTTTACTTCAAAGCACTTTCGAAAAATTATTCAAACATGTTCAAAAGCAGCTTTTGATTTTTCAATAGCCTTACCAAACGGGCACAAACTGTGCGTAAGACATCAAAATTGAATATCACATCCAAATATGAAGCCATCTGAGAACATAAGAAATACAAACAACACATAGGTAACATTTATATTTTATAATAATAATATTAATCAATTACATATAGAGAGAAGTTATAAACACTTGAATTTATTCATAACATGCAATAAATAAAAAGGAAAATCACAAAACAACAACACTATATTATTACTAATCCAGCTCTTGCCAGTTGATTTGCGTTCGAAGTCCCGGGAC
>CAIGRL010014656.1:0-22387 GCA_903798325.1 Fraxinus xanthoxyloides | reverse complement strand
CCTTCCTTTCTGTTCAGTTCATTTTAAGACTAACCTAAAACACATGGTTATATTCAATCAGCAGCAATTCTTTAAGCAAAAAGATTGACCTCTTTCCCACCTCTACAAAAACCTAGAGTTGGAAAACATGTCAATTTGAATCGTTCCAGTGATTACACAAAAGGAAAACTGGGTAAAATTGTATATGATGTTACATAGCAAGGCATCCATAGCTCTACATAATAAGCTGTGAAAAGAATTAAAGTCTCGACTTTGGCATCAAGAATAATTACACATAAAATTACAAGATATTATTAAGTAATAATCCCCTGCATCAATAAACCATAGACCATCATTGAATTAAATAACAAAAAACAGTATTTAAATGAAATTTATGCAACTTATTTTCCATTAAGTATCAAAATATAATAACTGAATAAATATAGCAATTCTGAGGAACAGATTCTTACCGATAAATGGCCCTATCTAGAGCAGGGCCTTCATAGAGCCAACGGTTCTTATCAACTGCCGCGAGAAACTCAAGCTGACTTTTCGCTGCAGCAACAAGTTCCACGTTTATCACAATGCTCTGCGCTGCTTTCCATTCCAATTCCTGCTCCCTCTCCATTCTTGTGTCCCTACCTACCAAACATTAGCTCTTAGTAAAACGAGATAATTTTTCTTCTTTTCCCATACCAAAACTAAACGAATGAGTTCATGTTCCACAACAACACCCCCAACAACCACACTAAAAATAAAAATTAAAAAATAGCTTTATAAAAAGCCAAACTGGAAACGCAGAGATAATCTGATTCGTTTACCTGAATTCCAAAGCTCAAAGAAAAAAGGGTCAGAAAATTTCAACAACAGACACGATTCATATTCAAGCGCGAACTCACCAACAAATAACTGATATATGAAAAATAAATTTTAGATCACACAAATTGCAATGATCTTACAAGTAGAGGGAAAAATCACCAGAAATCGACGGAATCGATTAGTTGCACAAATCCGTTGACGTTTATTTGCTTCGTAATTAAGAGTAGAGAATGTTTGATATTTATATTATGAATAATGCTACTTGTATTATCCTTCAAACTCAAATTTGGGTACGACACTCCCTGAGAAATATACAAGTTGCACTTTGATGGACGGAATTACCCTTGGAAGTTGGAAAACAAACAATTCCCACGTGGCAATGGTGGTTAATATTGGAAATAATATTAGATAATTAAAAGAAGTAAATTGCCACTAAATGGAAATAATAGAAGTACTCGAATTAGTTAATTTATATTTCAATATTTTATTTTCTACACATATTTACCCTTGTTCAGTGGGGATTAAATTATCGTTTTTAGTAAATTTTGATAAAAATTAATGAAACGTAGGGATAAATATTTTTTCCATGAACCGATGAAATCGGACCAAAACCAATGAGAACCGTTCATTTTGGGCCCAGTTCCTCTACTACATGAATCAATTTTGGGATCATACATCAAGAATAGATCGGTTCCAATTAGGTTCTCAGTACTATCTTGAGAACCACAATGAATTCAATTTTTTCGAATTTTTCTTTTTACCTGAACCAAGATGCGCTATAACTTTAAACATTAGACCCTAAAATTATTTGACGTTAAAATTCCATTTTCTATATGCTTCTTCTTCTTCCTTCCTTCAATGTGTAATCAAAATTTAAGTCTAAATAATTTTATAAATATTTTACAAATTCATAATTTTAATGCAACACAATAGGAAAAATATATTTTTAACTCAATATTTCATAAGAATTCAAATTTATCATTATTTTCAAAGTGGTCAGTAATCAAGAATCACGATCTTTAAGAATTATTAAAATAATCAAGTTATTGTTATATGAAATTTCTTAAAAAATAATTTTCGATCGACATTTTATCGTTTATACTGTGTTTAATAGTTTGTCATTACTCCATCTATAAAGTTGATCTTGAGATTTTGAGTGAATTTTTGTTCGTTGCCTTGTTAAACAATTTTTTTGTATTGTTAGATTACAAGAATGACGGTGGTTTCATACTCTATTTTTGTCTATTTTTAATTTGACAAGCAGTTTCATATTTTATTTTATAAAGAACTGAATTGGAATCGGTTGGATTGATTCAGTTCGGTTTGATTTCATTTATAACCTGATCGAACCAAAACATGCTCACTTCTAATGAAATGTAAAGTTAAAAAGTTGTGGACCCGTGAAATATGTGATTGAAATTAATTAAGTTAAAATTTTAATTTTAATTTCCACTCAACAAGGCTAAATGTGTGATTGCAAAAATATAGTTTAATGTTGAGGTATTCCTTTGTGTCGAGTAATTTCAATACATTTACGTTCCTTCACATATATAATTTTTGAAATATTTATTTAATGTAAAATTTTCTTGCCTTTATTGAAACGAGAACTTGTTTTAATTTAAAATATTTGATCAGTAAAGATTACGTACTAAAAGTTATCCATCGCATGTTTGGATATGCTTAAATTTAATATTTTTGAAACTAAAGAAATAATTATATATGATTTTGTTTGGACAAGACACATAAATAAGAACTGAACATTAGTGCCTCTGTCAATCAGTGTTCTAAAAAGTGTACATAGACGACGCTTAGACGTCACCTACGTGCAAAGAGTGGACGAAATGTTTCGCCTTGACAATGAGCCCGAAATGAAGCAATCAACTGTTTAGTTGACTGCTTAATAAATGCCTAAACACAATTTTTTTTCATTTTTTTGAATGTATTTTATTTGACTTTAATTTCAAGTTTTTCTTTGAAAATTATATAATTGATTAATTATTGATTTTATTAATTTTTTTCTTCATATTTTTAAAGTTTAGTATGTATTAATAATATTAAAAGATATTTTTTTTATGCTTAGGCCTTGCCTAGGCTTGATTTTTACTTCTAATTACATTTGACGCTTTCTGAAATACTACTTTCAAAAAAACATAATTAGAGAATATAAAATTGATAATTAAATAGGATTATTACCACAGGCGTACGCGGCCCTGTTCATGTTGGAGGTTCAATCAAGAGAAATCCTAGATATACAGAAACGAAAAAATACAGGGTAGAGACAAACATGTGGAGCCCACTTTTAATAATATTTAAATTATGTGGGACCCACATTCATTTGAGACTTCAAGCACAAAAATTGCTCGATTAAAATATAGCAAATGATGTCTGACTACGGTCCTAGGCCCACCAAACAAGACATTATTGGAGAAGTACAAAACTTGCTGAAGTTTTGTAGTAGAAATCAAATTGTACGTTGTACTGCCACACCGTGTGTGTGTGCAGTACAACTGAACCAATCGTCTAGGAAATTCATTCAAGTAACCACCTCAGCTGTTCAACCTGAGCACACAAAATAAACATGAATTATATTTGTTTGTTTCACATAATAGATGTCCCTAAAAATCATGCAGAAAAGTCTCAAAAGTCATTCATGCTACTTGCAAGTGCATAGTGGGATTTCTTTACTTTGAGCCATAAATGAGGAGAATGGACATCCAAAGAGGCCATAAATTGAGGTCCGAGTAATAACTGAATCTTTCAGTTAAAGAATACTAAACTCGTGCATGTTTGTTACAAGAATAATACTATTTTATCAGTAAGTAGATGACAAATAGAATGACATACTAAAAGTTAATAATCTTGTTTTTTCGATATAAGTGCCAATTTGCAAAATTCGGGACAATGACATGACATCTACTTCTTTGCCTCTCGTATTCGTCTGTTCACCATCTTGAAACCCGACGAAGATCCACATCCAGTCTTTGAAATGGCAGGCAGCATCAAGCTGTGCCCTGGGGTGTGGAACCTTTCCTTGAACCACTTTAATTCCAAAAAATTCTGTCACAAGTATCCACGTGTTTCTGCATATCACGATAATCAAGTTCCATTTGATGTGATTTCTCAATAAACAATTCCAATTAAGATTAAAAATCAACGTTATTTCAATTGAGATGTTTTTGCCTTTGTCAAGAAGGGAGTATGTAACTTTGAATTTAGGGCGAGGACTTGGGATGTAATTTCTTGGACATGGGTTACGCATTAAAAAATAAAAATAAAAAAGTTGGTTCAAAACATTATATGGGTTAAGTAGTCCGGTCTAGCTCCACACTCTATCCACCCTTTCTCGTATGTAACATATTCAAGTTATCTTATCATATCATTCTTAAATCGCGCGTTACACAATGTGAGTATAATCCTTATTAAAAACTTATAACATTTATTTAGTTTTATATATAGAGTCGATCATTTGCATAATAAAGTCAAGATTTATAAAAAGTAGTGAGAAAGACTAGGATATAATGAAATTCGTTAACTTGTAGTGAATACATGTTTAGAAGTATTTAAATTGTAGATTAATACAGTGAGCAACATATTTTATCCACACATTTTATGAACTAATAATTTATTATCCACGTTTATCTACACGTTCTATGAACACGTCGCTTAAATTGTAAAGAAGAAATGTCCATGTTTGCCTGTTTCTACGAAGCTTTATGAATGAAGAACTAAAAACAATTGGTCTTTATTGTAAATCGTGCCATCTAATAGGTTAAACTAGAGCAATCGCATTATGTACTCAAATTTAGTTTTCAACACATCTTGCTTGTAAGTCGAATTGATCAATTTTAAAGACACGCTCAATTTATAGAAATAGATGGGATGATTGCAGCTCTAGTCTCAAATCTTTTATCTTATTTTCTTTTATTTTAATTTTAATTTTGTTTAGATTTTATCCAAAATTTTGTTTGCGTCCTTCGCAGTCCCAAAACTTTTCATTTTATTACAGTTAAAGAATAAACAGACGAATTTTGTCCATTTGACCATTAGTTGACCAAATGCCTGCGATCTGACCAAATTTTGATAATTTCTAAAGGGTAAAATGGTAACTTAATATTATCTCATATAAAAAATTAAAAAAATTAAGTAAGAAAATAAAATAAAAAAGATTTATCTTCTTCTCCTTCCCACCTAACCCACCCCCAAAACCAAACCCAGTGAAGGAGGCCACCTCCCACATCTACTGCCACCACCTTCCGCTCTATGTCTTGATCTTGAAATGTAATGGAAGCGTGAATATATGGATTACTAGAAATTATAATTATTTTGATGTTCAAATTCAAAAAAGAATGTATTTTGAAATATTAAATTGATGGAGAATGTGTGATTGAAAAAGTAAGAAAAATTATTGATGTGATGGAAAAGATTTTTTTATTGAAGAATGTGTGATTAAAAATGAGTAGAAGAATGATAATGAAAATTTTTATGTGTCTCAAACATGAGCTAAATAAAAGGAGAAAAAGAATCAACCAAGAAATTGGTTGTACCATCAAATATCATCAATTATTTCTTCGGGACACGTCAATTATTTCTTGTACAGATACCTTCTTGGTAGATATATTAAAATCCTTCAAACATTTAGGTCCTGTTTGATGCAACTCATTTTTCATGAAAGTTAGAAAACCTTTTCTATTTTCCACATTTTTCATTGTTTGATGGCAAATAAGTTGCTGGGAATTCCTTTTCTCCCTTCCCCTCATGCGCCCATTTTTCAGGAAATGAAAGAAAAAGTTTTCCTTTGGTTTTGGTTTTCCTGGCTGCTACTGATTTATTTATTTATTTTATTTTTTTGGCAATTGGAGAAAATTCTAAATACAATGACAATGAGAATTGTAATTAATTTTATTTGATTGATATAATTTTTCACCTAAAAATGTTGAAAGTTTGGTGTCCGTTTGACTTTGTTTTTTATGAAAATTGTCCATGAAAGTAATAATTTTTTCTACCATTAGAACTAAAATTTGTTCTAATTGTCAAAAAAAATAATTACCATACCGAATACCATTTGATTGACTTTATTTTACATGAAAATTGTCCATTATTCAGTTAAAATAGATATTGGTAATTTGTGTAATAATGTTCGAATAAAATTTTATTTTGTTTAGTTATTAATGTTTATGCTCGTACAAGTTATATTATATATTAAGATCGAAATATATAGTTATTATAATACTAATAATGCCACAAAGAATAACATTGAGACCTTGTCTGGGGGAGATTAAAATCTCCCAAAAATTGGCTTTTATTACCGTTGAAAAGTGCAACGGTCACAATTCTGGTGAAATGGGCTGCATGTTGTGTCTGCTGTGTCAGAGTGCAACGTTTAGAAAATCAATTTTTGAGTTCCAAAATCATTCCCAGACAGGGGCTGAATATTGAATAAGGATCAATATTAATTTTAATTACATTTAAGATGATCAATCGTTGCTCGTTGTAAAACTTATATTTCCAACTTTTTTCATCGTTTTCTTATCATCAGTCTTCTATCAATTAGCATATTTTTATCTAAAAACAGTTTTCGTCCAAAATGTTCATTGAGAAGACGTAAAACAACTTGTTTACACCATATTTTTTAAGAAATAAATACGAAAGTGTAACAAAATAACGATTCCTCATTTCAAAGACAAAAATATCGTCAAGGATAATGTGTTCATTACTGGATTTTAAAGGTTAAGAATTAAAAGAAAAAGATGTTATGAAAGTAAGTGCTACAATGAGAAAAATATTGAGGACCTTAATGCAATTAAAATGGGGTGCAACAAATTAAATTGTAGCATCTTGTTCTGTTATTTTTCCTTTTTTTTTTTAGCTATAATTTAAATTAAACAAGAAAATAATTTGTAGCTTAAAAAATGTATTTTTCCTTTTTCCTTTTTGCACAACTAATTACATCTCGATATATTCATCAAAGTTAAATTTTGTACAATTTTTTTTTTATATAAAATCCAATAAATTAAAATTATGTTTTGCCTATATATAATTACCCTACTCAATTACCTCAAGAGCATGTTCATAATTTACTCTAAAAATTATTAGCGGAGTTTTACTTTTTCTAATAATGATTAATATATAAGATGAAGGGTACCAAATAATGTAACAATAGGTATCGTCGAGCCTAGAGTAGATTTCTTCGTTATTACTTTTAGTATTTGGTGGGTTAATATTCTGAGAAAAATAATTGGACCAGTTTCTTGCCATACAAGACTCGACCGACATAGTTTAATTCCTAGAATATCCTTCGTAGAAACAACTACTAATGACTTATCACTAAGGCAAATAAGACAAATATTTTTAGTCACTCACAACGGAAAAACAAATGTGCCCTATGGGTGTTAAGTAGGATAAGTTATGTCACGAAATAGGCTCGTAAGCTCAATGAGTAAAATATGCAATTGTAGCAAGAGTTACAAGCCGGCTCAATTCGTCCACCAAATTAAGAAAAAGCTCACGAGTCAAGTTGATCCACACTTTAATTGAGAGAGCCTGCTTGCCACCCCTACGTGCCTCGTTTTCAGGTGTTGGCTAATATAAATAATATTAATCTATATGTGTATATAATGTATGAATATATGCAATTGTGTACTATTATAGCTCCAATGAATACCTCTAGCAAAAAATTATAAAAAAGAAGTTCCACAATGAACAATTCTTTGTTCAAATTTTCAAATATACGTGTTTGCGTGTGCACATATACATATTTCGAATTAAATATAAAAAAAGGTTACGAAAGTTAACACGGCATAGACTAAGAATTAAGAAACATCAACGTATTTGACTAAACGTATGAGATGATGTTGATTATCTATGGCGTTCACTCCACCTTTCACATGATGAAGACGGTTTACCTACTGTGGACTCTTCTACTGTGCAGAAACATATCAACGAGGCAAAGTTTTGGTTTTTGGAAAAATTCTAACGAAGAAGTCTTACGACCGGGAACCATTTTAACATACAAAAGAAATCTCTATGGCATCCGAGCGGCAATCTTCTTTGAAGGGGGTAAAATTCTTCGACTGCTATAATGCCATATTTAGATGGTTATTTGAACAGATAAATCTTGAAATTCATGTGCTCGTTTTTTAATCTTAATTAGACCAAATTGCTCGATTAAGTTTAATAAGATATGATACCATATAAAGAAAATGATAAATGGATTGAAAGTGTTCAGCTTGGATATTGAATAATGTTAATTTTGTTTTTATATTAAAAATATTACAATCTATTGGAGTTTCCTAAGGAGTACAAGTGAATGTGCTATACAAAGAGAAATAATGAGAAGTGAATGTGCTGTAAAAAAGTTTGAGAGTCTAAACGTTCTGAAGAGTATCACATAGTCTCACATCGTAAAATATTTTCTTTTAACCAATTTTTCACATTTGCAATCAAACGGATCCTTAGTGCTAAAAAAATTGAATTTCAATCGAGCCCAAATCCCAATTAATTTTTGGGTTAATTGATGCTACTTCTACGACCTCACGACCGTCCATGAATTCCACCCTAAAGTTGTACTGCAGACCATTTGTATTTAGAAAAAGCAATTTCCTATCTCACAATGGCAATCCGTAGTTCTTTAGCCAATAGAATGAGAGACCAGTTTACAATTTAGCCCTGTTGACTGAGTAAAAGCACTAAATGTCAGAAATATCTCTATCTTTCCAATCTGTACTCACTGCAGTCCTCCAATAAATTGCTTACTCGATCGTTTTCCAACTCAGCCTTGTTGTTTTACACGTACACCGATTTCGGAATTTTTATTGATAGTCAATATTGTCATACAACTTCTTGTCATCGTTGTGTGGTAATGATCATGATATTTATGAAAAAATAAATATGGACGTTAACATTTCGATTAGCAAAAGTTGAAAAATGCTAAATGTACTCGGGACGTTAACATTTCGATTACCAGAAGGTTGAAAAATGCTAAATGTACAAGAGGATTGACACTCCCCTCACAACCCACCCCACCTCTTGTAAGGAGGGTGTGTACACGGGGGTGTCAACCCCCGACGTATAGCAAATCTCAATGGCCAATATAACTCTTTACACTTATGTTCTTTTAATGAAACGATTGAAATGAATCAAAGGGAGTGTAAGAATAAATTCTATTATTGTTCCTTTTTGATGGAATTGTTCCTTTTTGATGGAGAGAGTGAAGATGCAATCGTGCTCTTCTTCAAGTAACTGACATTCTCTACATAAATTGTGCTTGTGTATATATGAAGTCTTCACGTTTCTTTCGTAATTGATTTGTAGTCCAACGTCCTCGCTGTGTTGCCTTAATGGAGGGACGAATATCCTCAAACCATTAGCTGGCCAGTCACATTCCCTTGAAATTGCGCATAAATTCACCTCCGAAACTTGAGAAATTGAGCATACAAGAACGTATGTCAAGTTATTGGTTCTTACGTAACATTAAACTTATCGACCTATCACCTATCTCGACTGTCGTTAATTAAGCGATAAGAGTTAATTTTAGTTTTTTAACATCCGAGATAACTTGTTACTCAATTTCTCTTCTATATTTTTATTTGATACATAGGTTGGTCTCGCGTCAACATTTTCTTGGAAAGATAAATCTAAACTCTAAATAGACTTTACGTTATGTGACTTTACTTTTGGGAGCCTTTCTCAAGTCACAATTCTATGCTCTATTCTACTCATTTTCCTACCACCTTACTCGTTGGGCTAAGTCCATGTACTCTGGGTTGACCTCAATCGTTCAGACCATTCTTTCTGAAAAATATGAACCATTCTTTCAAATGTCAATTAAACAATCATTTTTTTTTTGTAACAAATTAGTCAAATGTACTTAATGAACTTCTAGTAATAACATGATTATTAAAAGCCAAATCCCATTTCGTGGATGTTGCATTCGCATTAGCAGACAAGGAGGGGGACGGATTTTAGACAAAGGATGAATCATAATACGTGAATTGTTGCTCCGCCACATTATTTTAATGTACTAAAAAATTACCTAATAATAAACAAATACAAATTATATCAATCATACAGAGTGTTAGTTAAAAAAATTGCCAATCAAAATTTTAAAATAATATTTTATTATTTTAATTTGATATTCTCTCACTTCCCCCCTCCATTGTCTCAGCTGTACCCACACCTAAGTCAAACTGATTATCAAATACAGTTTCTTCAAGAATTTTTGATGCCATTTTGTCGCCTGGCAATGCTTCTTCTTCAAACAAAACTTATAAGCTGATTTTTTTCTGAAAATTAAACTATTTTTTCTTGATTCCTATAAACACAAATAAATAAAAATCCCGGTTATGATCCAACAACCCCGAAGGGGAAACTTTCCAGCATGATAACAGAATGATGGAAGGGTTGGATAATGTAATTGCAAGACTGATAACCTGTTGTATAATTTGCCTATTCCTGTCAACTCAATCTACTTGTACAGAAGAAGGTATGATCTTACTCTATTGATTCACTGTATGAAATTTATTTATTCTAAAGGAGTAAGGGTAACAGAAACTTCAATACAAGATATTATGTTCCACAAGTTATAAGTTTCTGTCCTATTATTAAGATGAAATAACACAATCCAACATCTTGCAGTAGTTTTCTAGTTTATGGGCATAGATCAGTACAATTGTGTTGGCTAAAATTGCTCATATGATCTCGTCTCCAATTGTAATGTGTAGCTGGATCAACAGAGTAGAAATTACAAGCCATACAAGTGGGTTTAGTGATAGTGATACGCTCGAGATTTTGCGGTTTTGGGGGGTGGGATAGGGGGATTGTGTAGAGTGACAAAGCCTTTAAAAGTGCAGATCTTGAAAACAAAAGCAACATACACCAGCCAGTGACAAGATCAAGATTTTGGCCAGTATTCTAGATGGGAAGAAATTAACTGAATTCAAGAGTAAAATGGCACTCTCCTCTTTCTTTTATAAAAAGATAGCATTGAATTACATATAAGAAAATATTCACTATTGAAGAATATAAATCAGGCAAAAGCAGGCACTTCGAATTCATATATAGACATTATAAATAACAGTAGTAGTCAATTTGAAACATAATAGCTTATAAATGACATATATCTCCCCTTATATGTTCAGTTAATGTAATTACCAATGTGAAGCATGAGCTACAGGAGCTCAATCAAGATAGTGAAGTGTTGAAAACTTGGTCAGGAGATCCATGTCTCCCTCTTCCATGGCATGGTTTGTTTTGTGGGCCTCTTAACAGTACCTCAGTCATAACTAAACTGTAAGTATCTTTGCTCTGCATCACAGTCGAAAGAATAACTACTCACTCATTATCATGTCGTCAATTATCTCTGAAGCATTATATCTGTTAAACACCTTGTTCATAACATGATCTGTTAATTGACTTTCTGTTCCAGGGATCTATCCTTCAAAAGCCTTACAGGAGCACTCCCTCCCAGTATCACTAAACTGATTCACTTGAAGGAATTGTATGACTAAGTTCTCTTAAAGTGGATTATTGTTTTATTCAGTGATTATGTTTGTTTCTCACTGACCATACGGTCGAATGCAGGAACTTGAGCAATAATAGGTTCACTGGTACCATTCCGGAGTTTCCAGCTTCCTCAGTGTTGACATCAGTGTACTAAACTTTTACTCAATTTTAGCACAATAACTTTAATTCCCTTTCCCAGTGATAGCAATTTTCAAGAACTTACGGTTAGAGCATAAAATCTCTTCATTTTTACCAAGAAACAAGAACCTTTTGTTCTGTCACTCAATTTAGAATTCCAAATGAATCAACCTCCATAAATCACAAAAGTATCCCTACTGACTACCACAATCACTACAATTTCCTATTCAAAATTTTCACCTGCTGAGTGACCAAGTAAACACAGACACCCTTTACATATGCAATTGATCAATTACATGTTGGGGGTGTGCACACAGAACTGTCTCACGAAATCGTGGAAAATTATCTTAAGTATACAAACTTGCTTCCTACATGATCTTTTAACTATTGAGAGTTTCAAGTACTTGCATTCAACATTTTGTGTTATCAGACATTAAGCAAATACAATCAACCTTCTCATGCAACTGTCTTAAACCATTAACCATCTCGCATCAGTGGTTGATCATAAGAACACTCATGTCTTCCAATTCCATACAGCATTAAACTGCTGACATGAACATTATGAGATAGAAGGCAATAAAACATTGTCAAAATACAATTGTTCACATGATACTTGGAAATATGATGCTCACACATTAGAGACACATGCACATCCAAGAATACTCAAGCTTTTGGCTACTCATATACCGACCATGATCATATACTAGGCAACTTATCAACCTAAAAGCACATGGAATGAGGTAGTTAGGAAACATATGAACCTTTGTGGTTTAACTTTGGAAATGGCCCTTGCTAGAGCAAAGGGGAAAAAGGAGGATTCATGCAGCCAACCCCACACAAGTGTGTGATAAGGATTACTTGAGCTGAATTGAGTTGTATGTTAAGACAACAGACCAATAAACATGTTGTCATAAAAAATTCTTTCCAAGCTAACATATCTTATGAACCCAATAATAAACTTGCCAGCCCTTTGATTTGTTTGTAAAAAATTTACAGGGATCTGAGCCACAATGATCTCACGGGAAACATCACATCTCTAACCTCTCTGCCCTATTTGATAACATTGTAAGTTTCTGAACAAATTCATTTTGACATTTTTAGATAACAATTTCAATGTGAATTGGTTTCTGTTTATGCTAATTATTATGTGGGGATGCACCTAACTTAGTACATGGTGTCCTCTTCATCCAGATGTTTCGGTTGCAATCCTCTTTCCAGCCAAAATCTTCCTTACAGCCTAAGCAGAACAAATCTTACTACAGAGTATGAAGTATTAGCTTTAAGAATGCTAGGATAAATTTTTATCAAGAGAAAACGTTTTCATGCCTGAGTGTGTGTGATTGTGAGTGAGAGACAGAGAGAAAGTCTTAACTCCTTTTCCTTTGACTTTTTACTTTCATATTTTAGTAATGGGAAATGCTCAGCTCAAGGATCTTCCCATTCAAGTCAACAAATTTGGATAGGCATAGCTGCAGGTGGATCCCTCTTAGTTATCATATTTGGAATCTCTTTGGCTTGCCTATACAGACACAGAAGGATGGCTCTGCAAAAATTTGATGTAAAACAACACCCAATGTCAAAGAGTAAGTACATTAAACTCTTTTGATATAATTTGAAGAGACCAAGATTGAAAAAGAAGCTACCCAAAGCTATTGTTGAACTTTCTTCTGTTAGTTGGCGACACTATAGAAACTTATATATCACAAAATATTATGTTTCTAGAATCACTAGGCTTGCTTACTGTATCCTCGGCTATTTTTTGACAAACTAGCAAGTTGAATGTTATACTGTCTTACTCATGGTCAAACACCTGTTTCTTATTGCTACATCAGTGTTAAAGAAGCGGTGATAAGCATATTCTCAACAGGAATAAATAAAATCCAACTTGTAAAACATGCAAAAACATTGATTTTGGACTTGCAGTAATACACGTGAGAAAGAATTAGAGCATAATTTGAAACAATTCTGTTGTTTATTCCTAAAAGTTCTCTCTCTCTCTCTCTCTCTCTCTCTCTGTGTCCGTGACATCAAATTTTCAAATGCAGATGCAGTTTATGCAGTTACAAGCATGGATAATATTGTAACCAAGTCCATATCCATCCAGAGCTTCACATTGGAGTACATAAAAATTGCTACAGAAATGTACAAGACATTGATAGGTGAAGGTGGGTTTGGATCAGTTTACCGTGGTACTCTACCTGATGGTCAAGAAGTGGCTGTGAAGGTCCGATCAGCGACATCAACCCAGGGAACTCGTGAATTTGACAATGAGGTGAATCCAGCATAATTTAAACCACTTTCCCTGAAAAGATTATTATTTGAACAACCAACTAGAGTGTGCACGCATTTTTCTCGATTTGTCTATTTTTTCTCCCAGCTGTATTTAATTACAATTGCGTATTTGATCCTTGGTGCCTCGGAAAGCAAAAAATTTAATGTTGTCACTTCTACCATTTTCTTTATCAATCAGTATCAAGTGCATTGACTAAAGAGATTTTATAACATTTTTACTACATCTGAACGTCCGCGATGGGATTTTCATTTTTCCTTTTTTTCCTATAACTAACAATTACTAAATCTATTATGCATCCGGACTTGGTTCCTTCGTAAGAGGCTAACCAAAGTGTTGTCAATCAATTCTGTAGTTGAATTTGCTCTCAGCAATTTGGCATGAAAACTTGGTCCCACTTCTTGGCTACTGCTGTGAGAATGACCAACAAATTCTTGTCTATCCTTTTATGTCTAATGGCTCCCTACAGGATCGCCTATACGGTACTTACTTTTTTAGATCTCTTTCAAACAAAGCCCTGTTAAATATTAGCATTCATTTCTTGACTCTTCATTAATTTACAGGAGCAGCAGCAAAGCGGAAGATTTTAGATTGGCCAACCAGACTTTCAATAGCTTTAGGTGCTGCAAGAGGCAAGTAACAAAAGGGTCCAGAATTATGTATATGTCAATTTGATCTCCCTTCTTGTGAACAGGAAGCAACGAGATTTCAAGCAAATAATTAACATTCTGTGCATGACAGAGTACCAGCTTTGGGACTTAACGTTTCTGAACAAATCTGGCAACACTGCAGAAAGAAACCCAGTACTTCCCTCCCCTATGACTAAAGGAAAACCACAATAAAGTTTGGTTATAAAGCTTTCATACAATGATAAAATGACAGAAGTAACTTTAGGATATCAATGACTTTTCCTAAAGATTAAAATGTTTAAACATCAAATGTTATTCTAGGGAAACTATCACTCTTCCAGAGCAAAGAAAAATGATTATTATCAAAATAAGATACAACTGTATCCCATGTTGTTAGAGAGACTAAAATTATCGTTGACTCTTAAAAGGTAATAGATTAATGAAACTGCTCAGTAGTATAAAAGGAAGCATAAAATTCAGTCCAAACTTCATGTAATTTTCTAAATTGTGCCATATATTTTCACTCACGCTCAGCACCACTTGCATCTTGTGCTAGTATTTTTTCACCTTGATAATTTCCAATTGCTCAATTTCCTTTTCCTTTGTTTTTTCTCCTTTCTTGACATGGAATTTGTACCAAAGTGTCTAAAGAGTATTATATCAATCAGGTTTGACATATCTTCACACCTTCTCCGAGCGTTGTGTCATTCATAGGGATGTGAAATCGAGTAACATACTCTTGGATCATAGCATGTCCGCAAAGGTTGCAGACTTCGGATTTTCTAAATATGCACCTCAAGAAGGGGACAGTGGCACTTCTTTAGAAGTAAGAGGCACTGCTGGATACTTGGATCCAGAGTAAGTATGCGACTCCTCATACTAAATCTTGATCCTTCAGCAGAACAAGAAATGGAAGGCTGGATTCTGATTTGAATTCTATTTAAGTAGAACTGGGTAGAGATGGAACTTTGGATTTTGAATTGAAATCTGAAATGATACCACTCAAATTTGAATTGATGCTTCATGAATTCCGTTTCCACACACAATTATATGTCACCAAACATAAATTTTTAAGGTCTAATTATCAATGACATGGAACTTGTTGTAAACATGGAACTTGTTGTAAACATGTCATATGAGGACGTATTTATTTATTTTACGTATATACCTCAGTGAGGATACTGAGTGTGTGCTTTCATATTATGGAGATTTTGCAGAAAAATCCTAGGAAACCATTTATGAAAATCTCATGCAGCACAGAGTGGTTTTAAGAATTATGCATGCACCCCAACCTCTGAATTTATTTTATTTTATTTTATTTTTTTCAGGTACTACTCCACACAACATTTATCTACAAAAAGTGATGTCTTCAGCTTTGGGGTTGTTTTACTGGAAATCGTAAGTGGTCGAGAACCTCTCAACATAAAAAGACCACGAAATGAGTGGAGCTTAGTTGAATGGGTAAGATCCAATCTCTGAGCATTCTCCCTTCCTCAATCACTCACTCAAATAAGTCTTTGTACATTTCTTAAAACTGTTCATGTTTGACCACATAAAATCAACTTTTCTTTAATACAGGCCAAGCTCCATATAAGGAATTCAAGGATCGAAGAAATTGTGGACCCTAAAATAAAAGGAGGATACCATGCTGAAGCAATGTGGAGAGTGGTGGAGGTAGCTCTAGCATGTATTGAGTCTTACTCAGCTTATCGCCCATGCATGGCTGACATTGTTCGTGAACTTGAGGACGCTTTTATCATAGAAAACAATGCATCAGAATACATGAAATCCATAGAGAGTTTCGGAGGATCCCGTCGCTACTCCATAGAGAGGCCCATTGTCATACCACAAACTCCAATTCCAACAGAACCATCCGCTATTCTTATGCAACCACCTCCTCCTCAACCAAGATAGTTAATTGGTTGGACAATCAGAAATTGTGAGAGAGAGGCAGATTAAGAGATTATGCACCCCATAAAATTTTTGTTGGCCAAAATTGATCTAACTCTTGCGATCGATACTCTCTTGCTCTGTTTTGCCATTATTAATACCATGTAAAGACTTGGACATGTGGGTTAAATTCGGTTCAGTTGCTATTCTTTGCACTCAACCACTGGTCTTTTGGATCCACAAGTGAACACATGAGCAGCAGTATAAACATCCAATCAACCATGAAATTCATGCGAGAGACACTAGGAATTGGCATTGAATTGGTACCCGTTTATGGGTGACCATTCAACTTGATTCTGACTTAATCCCACAGAGAAAATGTAAGATCGCCCTCTAATGTAAGAATCAATTCCATAAATTGTTTGCTTCACTCAAGTTGTTTCCCTATGTAATTTTAAAGCAATCGTATGAATTGCTCACGCATAGTCATTAAGTTCTTTAATGAAAAGCTGATGCTACTGTTACCATTATAAGAAAATCATATGAAACATGTGCCGTTATAACCATCAACATGAAAACAGAGGTTAGTTGCCATGCTTAATTTCCCAAGAAAAAATACAAATGATGCCAACAAAAAACTTCCAAGTCTTTTCTTCCCCAAAATAGGTAATTATAATGGTTTACTGTCTTGATCTAATTGACACATTTTAACCACCAGGAGCACATGGCACTTTCTCTGTGCACACCTTACAGTATTGTATGACCAGAGGCAGACCTCAGACTTGATTCCAATGGGGGTAGCACTTATGAAAATGTTTTCAAACAATAAAATAGTGCATTAACATTAAAAGTGCTACAATGTTTTAAAATAAATTTGGAACCAGCTTAAGTCAGAGGAATAAAATTGGAAGGAGGATTCAATGGTGGTCCGTTCCCCTTCGTGCCTCAATAGGCAGGAATGGATGTAGCAGGTTTTTATCCCTACACTACAGCCCACCTCTGATGGATTTATGTGACTCTAATTCATAAGGATATAAAAATCTTCGAAGCTTTGATACAACTCAACGTCAAAGTTAAAACGTAACAAGAATCCAGTTAAAATGAATATGTAATCTTACATATACTGTAGATATTTATGTGTGTGTTTAACACTAATATTTATCTGATTAGTGCAAAAAAGGGAAAAGAACAAAAAAGGAATCCAGGTTGGGGGAATATATTTGTGTCTCCCTCTACATTATGAGGTTAATATGTATGTATATATGCATCTATATATAACCCTCCGGTAACATTCTAGTTTGGACAATCAGACTAATTATTTCATAATAATTACAGCTTTTCTGCACAATTTTTTTTTTCTCTTTTCAATTTAAATTAAAGTTCTCAAATTCCAATTGGCCCCACAGGTCCCCTCCACCAATGTGCGTGACAGTTAGCAGAGAGATGATAATATTGCAGCTTTATGGGGTTTGGCTATTCTAAATTTCGAGAATGGCCTAGGGAACAAATTGAGCTAGGAAATTGTTGGAGATAAACAAATCGGCTTTAGACAAATGGCCATGGCATCAAACAGAAAACCAAATAAAGAAATTATAAGCGAGAGGTGGGAAAGAAGAATAAAACCCTCTGAAAGTAGTGAAACATTGCAGAGAGGATCTACTGAAATTAATTCCGCCAAAACCCGCTATATCTATCTCGGCCACCAAGATTATTATCATGATACCAGCTCATATTAATCCTATAGATTACATAGTGTATGTTGCCCAATATAATTCTTGAAATAGGATGCTGCACGGAAAGAGAAATGGGAAAAGAAGAGAAGAGAGAATGAAGAATAAGAAGAATTTAGGGGGAAGAAGATATCATATTCAATCGTCAATAATAGTAACAAAAGGAAATACTAGGTTTCTTTTAAAGGGTAAAGAAGCTAAAAATCAAACGAATTTCTTATAAACTTAAAATGTTATTAAATATTAAAACTAATCTGAACAAACATAATTTGAATAAACTCTAAACAAAATCCAATCAAAACCATATACTTATGCTTATCTTCAGTTCCCCCATCATTTTCCTATTGAAATAGGACTCTAAGAAAAGCTTAAGAACCCCTAAATAAGAATTTAGTTGCAATCCAAACCCTCTACAAGCATATGATTAAGATGTCTCCTCATCAATCATCATACCCTCCAAAAAACTAAAATTTAGGCCATACCATATCCTCTAAAAACAACGAGATGTCACCAATTAAGAAGGTAAAAGAAGACTAAACCCCCAAATGAGAAATGCTTAAAGTAACAGCAGTAACCAAAAATTTATAATATACCTATTCAAATAAAGCGGATAGCAACCAAAATTTTAGATCTGAATCCATGAAATGACATTCCAACATCTTATATTTTCATATAAAATATACACATAAAAATTATACACAATAACAACAACAACAACAAAAAGACGCTGTCCACAGCGAAAATAAAAATACAATCAAGAAATCAACCGCACTATTTAATACAGACCTCGTACTGAGAATTCCGATCCAATCAGGTCGTAAACAAAGCTGGACTGTCTGTAGCAGTGCCCACTTGTACTTCCAGCAATTCGAGACGCCGCTCCAATGTATCCAGCTTCTCATTCAACTTTGCCAACTTATTTTTTGTGGTTGCTTCTAAAATTGAGAAGGAAAATAGAATTAATTTTCAAAAACCATCAAATCAAAATGAGATATAAGGAAAAAAGGGGTTTATACGAAACGGGTACCAAATTGTACGAGGAAGTCAAAGAGGCGACGGACATTGAGAGAGATGTGGGAAATGAATTCCCGATTTTCCCAATCAGCTTGCACTGCGATTCCCACGTTCACCGCGTTCGTTATCCCACCGGCTCTCGCCATTTTTGATTGCTCAGGGTAATGCGATTTCTACTGCTTGGACAATAGGTGTAGGTTGGCCGTTGGACTATATTCAACGTGATATCTGCTGTTTTCAATTGTCTGCAGTAGCGAACAATCAAAGGCGACTTTGTTTAAATTGCAGAGGCAGTAACACGCTGACCAAAAACGTGAGAGGTTGGCTATACCTTTTGGTTATGAAGTCCTTTTCATATTGGGGAAAGTTCCACCTGGGGTCCCTATACTTTGAATGTTGTGAAATTGGATCCAAGCCTTTGACTTCTATCAACCTAGGTCTCTAACCTTCAAAACGTCCTAAAATATCAAATTTATCGTAAGATGATCATTTTGTCCTTAGTTTGAATCGAAATAAGAAATAAATAAAAGAAACTAAAATGGAAAAAGAGAGAGAAACGTAAAAAATGACATTTACTTACAACGAAGATCACAATCAACCAATATTACACAATACACAACACAAACAATACTCCAAATTTGTTCTACATGGTTTATGGCCATTTGTTGGTTTAAATTTCAAATGTCTCGAATAGCTGTCCCTTCAAAGGTGCATTTTAGCTTTGCTCGAGTTTGAGATCACTGACATGAAAATCAAAGTCATTATCTCGTAGACATGTTTCGACCACAAACAGGTTATTCAATTTAATTATCCAAAAGAAAAAGAAACAACTTATTTTGTAGTTTTCATTGGCATTTTGCTAGTTTCTGCAGAATTGCCATGACACACCAAAACCAACTATGAAAGCCTTTTCAAAACCCGCAACATGAAGTGCAAGGCCCATTAATCTGGACATAGAAGGTTTCTTGGGATGAATAATGGGCTTCCGTATAGAATTCGATTGAAGTTGGGAAAATTAACTAGAACCGTACAATTAAAATTCATATTTCAGGTGGTAAATATATTATTAATTGTAATTAATAAAAAAATAATTAAATTTAATCTACATATTCATCCCCCACACCATTCACCTACTCCGATTCATCCCAAGCCTGATTTATTTTCAAACCCCAAAATTTCTCAGCCTCTTCCTTCTCTATACCTTGTCTCTCTTTACCACCCACCCTCACCCTCACACTGTACAATCTCTTTTGATGTCGCTACGCGCAGCGGTACAACAAGGTGCCACTACTGCTGTGAGCAGTGGAGTCTGGCTTTGCCGAGTGGTTACAGGGGTGGTGCTTGAAAAAATTCAGACGAACCAAAGTGCTTGCAGCAACAGTAAGTCCATGGGCAATGGTGTGGCTGTGCGTAGGTTCTATTGTAGCGGCACAATCATGCTTGATTTTTGGGGTGATGTTTCATTTTCGATCTATAGATTTTTGGGAATGGTTTTGTAAATTGTGATACAAGCGGCGGTGCAAGTAGTGGTGGTGTTGATGGCAGTAGTGAGATTATTGTGGCAATAGCGGTTGTGGTCATTGTCTCATAGAGAATTTCGACATTACTTTTTGTCTAAATTCATCATGTTAAAACCAAAATCTTAGAATTCCACAAAATCTTCCTATGCAAACTTAATTTTGAACATTTAATCCAAGGAAGCCACACAGTTCTAACATTAGCTGGAAACAAACTTTTCTACAATTCTATTGGTGACAATGATTTTTTTTTTATCTGTGAGTGGTTTCTAATCTATGGTTTGTTGGTAGTTCTATTAGTGGTGGTGTTGGTGGTGATGGTTCCGCTGCTAGTGGTTTATGTGGTCGTGGCGAGTTTGTGCGCGTTTGGTTCTTAACGTTGTTGGGAGTGGCGGCGGCGATGGGACTCGGGTGTGATCAAGTCTATCTTCATTGTGATTGTCTGTAATTAAATTTATGTTAACGGTGACTGTATGTGATTTGGTTTACGTACAATAAAAAATTAGACTGAGCTGACCATAGACGGTCACATTGAATACAAATTTGATCGTAGTTAGTCAAGATAACACATGTCAATGAAGTTAGTATTAATGATTGTGAATTTGAGTTGAAGGTGGTAGTGGTGGTGACTGGTGGTGGATTGTGGTTTTTGGTCTGCGATGTGTGCATATTTGTTTGTGGTGATCATATGTGATCAAGTATGTGTTTAATGTGGCTGATTGTGACCAATTATATGTTAATTGTGATCGGTTGCGACTTGGTCACATACCAATACAGTTAAAATTGACTTGATCATAATTAATCACACTGAAGACAAATTTGGTCACAAATGACACATGCCAGTGACTTGATTACATACAATCACTTGGAAACTTTCCGAGGGTGGAGTGTAATCTTCGGAAAATGTTTTCAATTTCTGAGTTTTTTTTACAAATAAGGTAGGTGAGGGTGGGGTCCGCTTGGGGGTTAGGGATATTATTTATTGATATATTATTAATTTGGTGGGGGTGGGGATAACAAGGGTGGCTATAATCAATTCCAATTAATGAGATATATAATATATAATTAATTGAAATTAACACTTGAATCTTGAAATACTTTGACAAATTTGTTAGTTTCGAATTGTGATTCTTATATGTAAGAGTTATGTATAAGTTTGGTTGCTGGCGAATAAGTGGGTGGGTGGGCAATGGTTTGCTATAAAAATATTGTTGCAATTGTAATTGTGTTGTATACTACTATAATTTTGTCCACCGAAGATGTCAAAGTTGAAATCATCCAATATTAATAGACAACGGTTCCGTTTGACATTGATTTTAGACTCCAATGTTTGATTGTTCGATAATAAGAAGTTGTTGTACGTATTTTATAAATTAAGAAAAAATATTTTAGAAGAATTTGTATCACATGACAACAAATTTTGAGTAGCTTATTCAATTATCTATAACTAAAATATTTACTTCAACAATAAATAATTAAATTAATTCCTTTTATGTCCTAGATATACTAAAAATAAAGCAGCATTCCATCATTTAAATTTATTTAAATTATTTATTGTGTGGACTATACTTTTATTTTGTAACCTTATAAATTGAGATTTAATAGATATTATAATTTATTTCTCGTTTTAATTAATTATAGTGAATACATTGCCTTAAAAAATTATTTGATAATGCTGTATATGTTATATAAGTAAAAATAAACTTACAATGTTATCAATGATAATAAAGATACAAAATGACATTATTATGATTAATGTCAATTTTAGTAATTGAATATAGACACATAATAAATCACTTTTATCTACCAAAATTTAAAATACGATTTTGAAATGTATAATATTTCTAAAACAAAAGTTTACCAAATTTCTCTTCACACTCT
>CAIGRL010014583.1:1746-18261 GCA_903798325.1 Fraxinus xanthoxyloides | reverse complement strand
CCCTGTTTGATCCAAATTAAAATTTTCGTTTTCATTCTTCTACTCATTTTCAACCACACATTTTTCAATAACATAATATTTTTCATCACATCAATACATTTTCCTTCTTGTTTAACCACACATTCTCCATCAATATACTATTCCAGAATATATTTTTCCAAAATAATGTGGCTTAAACACACCCTTAGTAACTTTCTTCCATGGGGTGACACTAGTTTCCTCCTCCTAGCTATTAAGAATTCACGTGTGACCTGAATTCCTTGTTTGAAATATTGAAGAATTCTAATTGAATTGCACGTCAAGAAGAATTCAGTTTGAAATGTTATTGAAATCTTATGTCAAGTTGAAATTTTATTTTGGAAACTCATTGAGAGTTGGGAATTGGTAGTGGACTTGAGAAGAATTTGGGATAGAGAAAACAATCTGAAAAAAAAAAATTGGTCGAGACTTAGCATCGTCGCCAAGGTCGTGGGGCACAGGTGCCCGGGGTACGGGAGCCGCTTGTTTTGTTCGGGTTTTTTTTTGCGTTTTTCTTTCCTACTTCATTTTGGACTTGATTTTTTGGCATCATACTTCATCAACAACTCTACTAAGATAATTTGAACATCCCCTACATGTTCCATATAAATACTAGGCTCTTCTATACAATTTTACAGGTGTGAGAAAATATATTACTAGAATTATAGGATCAATTGTAATTTTTTTCTCTTCTTGATTATTTTTGAGTCAATAAAATCTCTTAATTCCTCTACCATATTTCTTGTCTTTATTATTCCTTTGTTTAATCAAATACTTTATTATTGTATCATATAATTTCAACATCTCAATTCGGTGGTTAGTTTCACAACAAGTGGTATCGGATTAATTCCGGTATCTTGTTTGTTTCATAACAAGTGGTATCAGAGCCTAGGTTTAGCAGTTCCTTTAGAGCGTAGGGTTAAATTTGTTCAAGGTTTTTTGTTCGTGGTGGCTTCCATAAAGTATGATATTACGCTTTTGGATTGAAGTACTAGATTTTCATTATGACAGATTAAGATGTGTGCAGTACTCGCATAGCTAGATTTAGATGATGCATTTTTGGGAATTGACAATATGCTCGTAACTTTGACCACTGAAGAGAAATTACGGAAGGATAAGAAGACGGTTTCTCACATCCATCTTCATTTATCAAATACTATCGTTTATGAAGTTTTGAAGAAAAGTCCAGTAGTTGCTTTATGGTTGCAGTTGGAGCAATTGTGCATGACTAAAAGGCTGACAAGGAAGTTGAACCTCAAGCAATGTTTATACTCTCATCGAATGACAGAAGGAGGATCATTGGAAGATCACCTGACTGTATTTAAATAGATCGTCGCTGATTTGGAAACTTTAGAAGTAGAGTATGATGAAGAAGATTTGGCCTTAATCTTATTATGTTCATTGCCCGAATCGTTTTCTTCATTTAGAAACATGATCATGTATAATCATGATACTCTCACCATATAGAGGTGTACGATGCTTTGTATTCAAAAGAGAAGACGAAGCATCTAGTTTTTGAAACCAAAGATAGAGAAGGCCTAGTTGCTCATGGTGGTTCTGGAAAGAGCAGATCGAAGTCTAAGTTTAGTAATCATATTTGTAACTACTACAAGAAGAAGGGATACATGAAGAATGATTGCTACAAATTACAGAATAAAGAATGGATGGCTGCAAGTAGATATTCAAATACTTTAGGCGAAGCAGACCTCGTGAAAAACGTTGTAAGCGATGGAGATCTCTTAGCTATTTCTGATGTCGGGTCTAAACCAAATGAAGATTGGATTCTTGATTCAGCATGTCTATTTCATATGTGTCCTAGTAAGTACTTGTTTACTACATATGAAACTGTTTCCAAAGGTGTCTGGTTATGGAAAATAACACTTCTTGTCGGGTTGTTGGAATTGGTATGGTATGAAGCTTTTGGATGGAACAATTAGAACACTTGGCCGATTCGACATGTTTCAAATTTGAAGAAGAACCTCATCTTGTTGTTGATCATTGATTCAAAATGTTATGAGTTCTTTGGTGGAGGTGGAGTTTTGAAGGTTTGTAAGGGTGCGCAAGTTGTATTGGAGGGATAAAAAATGTCTTAGTGATACATCTTGCAAGGTCGTGCAGAATTTAGAAGAGTCAATCAGCACATGTTCACTATGGTGGACATTCAGTTCGGTACAATACTTTTAGGAGCTCGTAAATGGTCGAATTTGAAGAATACTGCTTAGTTGAGTTTAGGACATATAGATAATGCTGATTTACAACCATCACCCGCGGTGCCATTGTATTCAGTTACTAGAGACGAACCCAGTGGAACAAGGCATGTGGATGCTGATTTTGTTGGACATGCTTTAAGTGGAGTAGAATGTATACAATCTAGCAAGTGACCTTTTGAAAAGCATTTGATATTGATTTTCCTTTGTGGTGTGTTACAACCCATTTTGGTTAATTCAAAATCATTATAATCTGTGTAATCTGAGATAATTCTACAAGAGTAGTGCTGGATTCATTGGAAGATGTGAAGTATTATGTTTTATTGGAGAAGTTAATTTTTGGGTTATTATTGAAGAAGCCAGTTCATTCCATAGTGAAATTCGTGTCAAGGTGGAGATTATTAGAATTTGGGCGTGACCTGAATTCCTTGTTTGAAGTACTGAAGAATTCTAGTTGAATTGCACGTCAAGAAGAATTCAGTTCGGAATACTATTAGAGTCTTATGTCAAGTTGAATTTCTATTTTGGAAGCCCATTGAGAGTTGACAATTGGTATTGGACTTAAAGAAGAATTTGGAATGAAGAAAAAAATTTGATTTTTTTTTTACCTAAACCTAGTACCTAGGCGCCGCTTGTTATGTTCTGGTTTTTCCAGCGTTTTTCATTCCTACTTCGTTTTGAACTCTATTTTTTGGCATCCTATTTCATCAACAACTCTACTAGAAGGTTTGAACATCCCTTACATATTCTATATAAATACTAGGCTCTTCTATACAATTTTATAAGTGTGAGAAAATAGATTATTAGAATTATAGGATCCATTGTAATTTTTTCTTTTTTTCATTATTCTTGGGTCAATAAAATCTCTTAATTCATCTACTGTATTTCTTGTCTTTATTATTCTTTTGATTGATCAAATACTTTATTATTTTGACATATAACTTCGACATCTCAATCCAGTGGTTGATTTCACAACAAGTGGTATTAGAGTGATTTTGATATCTTGTTTGTTTTACAACACAAGCTTTAGTTAACTCTAGCTAGGCTAAAATGTACAACTCTGCTTTACAAAATTGTTTGCTACGAAACTAAAATAGCGGCTGATTTTATATTACATTCAATTGAGAAGTGACATAAGTCAATACATCCATGCTACAGGGGATTGTGAGGCCACCCATCAGATGATCAAACCCAAATTCTTCACCACCCCGATTTAACAAATCTTTAAACAAAGGCTAGTTGGCTGCTAAGATATGTTTATATATATACGAGTGGCATGCCGTGGAAATCCTTCACTTGTTTAGTTTGTGGTGAAGAGGCATTTGGATAAGTAAGGACCAGTTCACCAGCCAAAAACATCAGCACATGAAAAATCACATGGATTTGTTTCCAATCATCAACTGTATTTGAAAGCATAGGACAACTCTGTTAATGTTGAAAAACATATTCCTCGTCATTAAGATAAAAGGGTGATGTCGATCGTAACGCGTGAAAACTAATAAGAAGAAAAGAGGAGAAAATATGAAAGAAATGGGAGGAAGATTGTATTTTATTCAATAATCAAGTGTATCTTATTACAATCGACAAACCTCTTTATATAGGCTAAAAACACTAGTAAGGAAAATTATGATCTTCCTTTTACAAAGTCAATTTACCAAAAATGAGTAAAATGCAATAATGTAAAATTCTATTGTAATTGATGTTAATTTCGTTTACGCCTTGAATATACTTTTCAATTTACATCAGAGGGTCTACAGCGGACAATTTGAACGATAAAAGCCTGGTCCAACACTCAAAAGGATGCCTGATAGAACTAACTCTTCCTATCAAAAGCTTTTGATAAAAGTTTTAACGAATTCTGATAAAAGTAGATAAAATGAGTAATCGAAAAATTGTTAAAAAATGTGGATCCTACGAAATGTGGTTAAAATTAAGTTTAATTAATTGAAAAGTCCATAAAACTCAAACACTCACTAAATCAAAATGCGTAAATGTAGCGATGCCAAAGCAGCTGAACTACCAATTGTATCTATCTATACATCTTAGATCTTCTATAGCAGATTGTGTGGTGAAGGAATTTTTATAGGGGCCAGTGAAGAACATAAGCACAAGGGATCACATGGATTTGTCTTTAATCACCACCCAAATTTATAAGCAATGAACTGACTGCATAAATAATCAAAGACATTAGCCCCACACTTTCTGATACCAACTTACATCATTAAAATCAAAGATACAAGATTTGTTTAGACGGTCAGTCCTGGATTTGATCAACGGATAATCAAGTTCAGTGAAGAACAAGCAAGATTTCATCGATTCCGCCTTCTTTTTATGTACATTATCTTCCTTCGTTTTTCAGTTATGACATAAATGAAATGTGCATAACAATGGCTGGGACGTCTTAATTCATTTGTTTGTTGGATATAAGATGCATAGACACGCAGACCTGATTCTCTGTACAAAAATGATGTTTATTCAATGTTAAGTAGGAAAATATTTACCTATGAGTATGACCACCAGTAATACAATCTTCTCTCTCTGTCTAAATAACTACAAGCGTAAATGGAATTAGAGTAGTCCATATTAGAGGTTCAAATGTATATTAAAATCCAACTAACCAGAACTCTTAAGTTGTAATAGACAAGAAGATAAGTAATATGGAATTTGCCAAACATTTGCTTGCAATATGAACTGCATGCTATAGACCATTCATGGTTCACGAGTTTGAAGAGCTACGAAAAAGGATTTCTATTTTTTTTTTGAATTTTTCAGGAATTTGCAAACGATTTGATGAAATTATAGGATCATGTTTTACATTCCATATTCCCATTACTTTTGGAAACATAGACCTCCCAAGCCCCCGCTGAAGTCAGACAGAGGAGGATATCTTCTGTAATTAGAAATGTAGACATCTATATTTAAGTTCAAAACAAAAATTTGACCTATTTCAAAAATAACAAGAAACAAGGTCAGTAACCTTAGATTCCTGACATTGCAAAAGCCCACATGACTCAAAATTCATTACTTGATTTTACTAAATTTTTGAATATAATTTCTGCATTATTAAGCATTGTCTTAAATTATATAAACCATCGGAATGCATGGACTATAATCCCAACCAAGTATGAAATTTCCTGATTCAGAAAATTGCCTATTTTTCATATGATTAAAAAGACAAGCTTTCTGTCATGTGGAGACATTATTTTGCTCCCCAAGCTTTTCTCAACTATAGCTAGGTTAAAATGTACAACTCTTCTTTACAAAATTGTGTTCTACCTAACTAAGCTTGTGGCTGATTTCATATTACACCAAATTGAGAGGTAACATCAATGAATACGTCCTTGCTACAGGGGATTGTGAGGCCACCCATTGGATGATCAAACCCAAATTCTTCCTCAGCTTGACTTAGCAAGTCTTGAAAAGAAGGTTGGTTCAAGTATGATATTGGAACGATGAATCTCTTCTTTTCATCCTCCCCTACATATACTGCAAAATGACCTTTTGGAATATCCAATGCTGATTGATTTCCCCTTGATGAAGAACGTCGAAGAAAATTCTTGGAATGAATAATACGAGGCATACGGATGGCCATGGTTCTGGCAGGTTCTCTCGTCTTGATAAGAGGAAGTTAAGAGGAAATTCTTAAACGTTTGGAACAAGTAAAGTATTGAGTTTGTGACTGACTTGTGTTTTGTTGCCTACTAAGATAGACTTATATATAGATCAATGGTTCTCCGTGGCAATCCTTTGCTTCTAAAGCTTGTGGTGAAGAGGCATTTGGATGGGGACCAGATGACCAGACAGAAACATTAGCACATGAGAAATCACATGAATTTGTCTTCCAATCATCAAACAACAATTAAATGTATAGCATACCTTTGTTTAAGGCCACATATAGAGAAATATATATTGGTTATTATTTTTGTTCACACGCCAAATATTGATCAAATTCTGTACCCCTTGGGATGCCATTGTACCTAAAAGAAACAACTGCAGCTATTAAATCTTTGACAGCATATTGTGTGATGAAGAGGAATTGGGATGGAGGCCAGAGAAGCACGTTGATGTGAGGTTCACGTAGTTTTGTCTTTAACTCACCACCCAAAATTTTTAAGCAAAAACTAACTCCGCACATATTCAGAACCAATATTCCCCACAATTTCTGACACCGTAGGCTACAACTTAGAAATCAAATGTATTAGAGCAGTCTAGATGGTCAGTCTTCGATTCAATAAATGGATAATGCATAAGAGTAAAAGGTTCGGATATTTTAGTTCACGTGTTCCACTGAATTAAGGTGACAGACAGACAACCTAATTCTCTATATAAAATGACATGTAAATTAATACTAAGAAAAAATTTACCTGCTTAAACACCCTAAAGTATTTAACCAGCAGTGATCCAATCTTCTCTCTCAGATAAAACAACTGCATGAGTAAATGGAATTAGCATCAGTGATATTAAAATTTTATATGAGCACTCAATCTAATTAGACGGCACGGACATGAACTCGATATATGATAGGCTTCATGGTAGACGATATTGAAGTGCTTCAAAAACTTTTGAAAGGTAAATTTTGCATATCATATACATTTTGTAAATAGCAATCATCTAGAAACTTGGAAATACTTGTAAATTTTTAAATAAGTTTTTTACATGGTTCAAATTACATAATTCCTACTACTCGATCCAAGGGGATCACTGACCTTTCTCAGATTCCTAACATTGCGAAAGCCCACATGACACTATATACATAATTTGATGCAACTCAACTTTTGAAAATGGTCATCTGCATATCGAGCACTTGCAATTATCTGTCCACAAATTATCACGGTGAACAGCTCTCTCAACATTGTTACAACTTCCATTAACACTTATTTGGTTGATTTTTTTTGGCTGCAATTCCATTTCTTCATAAAAAAGGCAAAACTAAAGCCATAGATCACCACAAGATCTCCAAATCTTTTCAACAACTCAGAGTTGGACATGCATTAATAGTACGTATATTTATTCCATCAGAATAATTTAACCCGAGAAACATGGACTATGATTCCTACCAAGTACCAAGTTCCCGATTCAGAAAAATGAAAATATAAATGTGACATAAAATGACATAATTTCATTTTTATATGGTAAAAGAAAAATTTCTTTCATGAGGAGACATTGTTTCCTCCCGAACTTTTATCAACCATATCTAAGTTAAAATTTACAACTCTTCTTTACAAAATTGTGTACCACTAAACTAAGGTAGTAGCGGATCTTATATTTCATTCAATTGAGAAATGACATCAATGAATACTGCCTTGCAACAGGGAATTGTAAGACCAGCCATTGGATGATCATATCCAAATTCTTCCTCAGCTTGACGTAATAAATCTCGAAACAAAGGCTGGTTCAAGTATGATAATGGAATAACAAATCTCTTCTTCTCACCCCGTCCCACATAAACTGTAAAATGACCTTTTGGAATATCTAACATTGTTTGATTTGCCGTCAATGAAGACCGTCGAAGAAAATGCTTGGAACGAATAATTCGAGGAATGTGGATGACCATGGTTAGGAAGGGCTTTCTTTCTTGATAAGAGGAAGTTAAACAAAAATTCTCTGATGTTTGAAACAAGTAAAAGCTGAGATTTTGTGAGGGACTTGTGTTTGATTGGATGATAAAATATGTCTATATATAGATGAATGACACACTGGTAATATTTACTTTTTAAAGTTTGTGGTGAAGAGGGTTTGGATAGGAACCAGATAGCCAGACAGGAACATTAGCACATGAGAAATCACATGAATCTGTCTTCCAATCATCAAAAATAGTGGAAAGCTTATCAAAACTTTGTTTGTTTTGAAAAATAAAAAATAAATTCCTCAGCATTTAAGAAAGATGGCCTTCGAAGGACAAGTTGAATGAAAGAAATAAGGACTATAGATGGAGTCTTCTTGATTTTATGCGCAGTCTGGTCCTACACTCAGAAACATGCTCGAGACACCTCATCTTTCCTATCTAAAGGTGATTAAACATTAATCAAAGTTTGTACCTGTTGGGATGCCAAAGCAGCTACACTACCAGTTGTAACTAAAATTAAAAATTTCAGATACTAAATCTTCAACAGCAGATTGTGCGATATAGAGGAATCAGTATAGGGGCTAAAGAAACACATTAGCATGAGGGATCACATGGTTTTGTCTTTCAATCACCACCCAAAATTTCTAAGCAATGAACTAGCTGCATGNCACTCAGAAACATGCTCGAGACACCTCATCTTTCCTATCTAAAGGTGATTAAACATTAATCAAAGTTTGTACCTGTTGGGATGCCAAAGCAGCTACACTACCAGTTGTAACTAAAATTAAAAATTTCAGATACTAAATCTTCAACAGCAGATTGTGCGATATAGAGGAATCAGTATAGGGGCTAAAGAAACACATTAGCATGAGGGATCACATGGTTTTGTCTTTCAATCACCACCCAAAATTTCTAAGCAATGAACTAGCTGCATGTATATTCAGAAACATTATTCCCCACAGTTCCTAATACCGAAGGCTGCAACTTAGAATATTAACCAAAGCTATTTTAGTAGTTTAGTTGGCCAGTTTTGGTTCAATCAAAGGATAACGCAGATCAGTACAAGTTCGAGACATAGAAATTCATATGTTTTCCCGAATTAAGATGTCATATAATAGGGAAACCTGATTCTCTGTGTAAGGTGATGTATAGATAAGCAGTAAGAAAGAAAATATCTCCCTATTTACATGCTCTTGAGTATTGTCTAGCCATGGTTGACGTCTTTGTAGTGCTCCAACTTCTAGAAAGTAATTTTTGCATATATTTCATAAACTCTTTAATTAGAACATTAAAAGAATTTTATTTTTTAAAAGTCTTGAAAAGTTACAAATTTTTGAGAAATTACCCTGCATCTTTTTTTTTTTGCCATTGTCCAATAGAAAATTACCAAGTGTTATCTGTGTGAATTCTAACACCAATTTTTCTGTACAAATAGCAGCTCTCGACCTCAAAAGAACCCTGCTGAAATTAGACAGACAAGTATATCTTCTGTAATTAAGTATTTAAACATCTTAGATCTGCCTATTTCATATGTATGGATGAGAATCATGGTCAGCTGCACATCTGTACTGAAAGAATTTGATCTGCCTGTTTCAAACATATGCATAAATCGAGCTAATTGAACTTTTTTCGGCATATTCTGAGCTCCAAAATTCAATATAAAGACTCAATCCATGGTTAACTCAACTTTCTCAGATTCCTGACGCTGCATGGCACACACTCAACTTTTGGATGTAAATCTCAGCATTGTTTAAGCATTGGTTTCAATTATCTAATCTCATCATGGATATTTTTCGCCGGAATCAATTAACCAACCTTAATTTTCTGTCAATAATATTCACAAGGAAAACACCTGTCACAACATTGTTACAATATTCATCTCACTTAATTGGCAGATTTCTCAGCGTGTTGAAGATATGAAAAAAAAAATTGGACATACTATTCTTGGGATTAATTTTCCTTAATAGTTGATTGTGTGATTATAAAACAATTTTTAATCCTATGAATAGGTTCTTCTACTTTGTAATAGTAAGAAAAGTCTATATACAATTTATAATTTCCAACATAGTGGAATTGCACTTTCTTCATACGAAGGCAAAACCAAAACCAAAACAAAAACCACATATCACCAAAAGATTGCCTAAATTATTCTTCAACAAGTCTGAGTTGGAAATGCAGTTGCAAGTAGATAACATTTCATCAGAATAATTTAACCCAATAATTGGAATACATGGACCATAATCCCAACCAAGTACCAAATTATTTGTCAAGTAATTGACTAAGAATATGAAATAAAATGTTATAATTTCATTTTTTATGCTATAGAGTAAAACTGTCTAATGGGGTGACATTATTTTCCTCCCCGAGCTTTTACCAACTCTATCTAGTTAAAATGTACAAATCTGCTTCTTTCCAAACTAAGCTAGTAGTATTAGACTCAATTTAGAAGTTAAATCAACGAACACATCGTTGCTCCAAGGGATTGTGGCCACCCATTGGATGATCAAATCCAAATTCTTCCCCAGCTTGACTTAACAAATGTTGAAACAATGGCTGGTTCAAATATGATATTGGAACAGTGAATCTCTTTTTTTCATCCTCCCCAACATATACTACTACACGACTTTTAGGAATACCTAATGTTGTTTGGTTTCCCATTGACAAAGACCGTCGAAGAAAATTCATTGAATGAATAATACGAGGCATGTGGATGGCCATGGTTCCTGCAGGGTTTTACTTTCTCAATGAAAATTCCGGGACGCTTGAAGCAAGTAAAAATGATGAGATTGTTGTGAGGGACTTGTGCTTGGTTGGACACTAAGATTTGTCTATGTATAGATGAATAGCTCTGTGTGGTAATCCTTCCTTCTAAAAGTTTGAGGTGAAGGGAAATTTGGATGGGGACCATATCATCAGACAAAAACATTAGCACAAGAGCAATCACAAGAATCTGTCTTCCAATCATCAAAAGTGATTGAAACTTTTTTACTTTGAAAAACAATTCCTTTGGCCAACAGAGGACAATTTGAGCGAAGAAATAAGGACTGTACGTAGACGGAGTCTTCTTGAACGAGAAAAAAAGCCTGGACCTACACTCAGAAGCATCCTTAGGGAGCAGAGGGCGGAGCCAGCATGGTGACAGTGGGGTCAACTGCCCCCACTGGTTTCTTGAGAAAAAAATACTGAGTGAATTTTGCATACAAGTTTTATTTTTTGATTAACTCTTTAAAATGAATTAATGTGCTGTAGTTTGACAGAAGAAGTTCATATATTTGACAGATTGTATGTAACTCTCTAAATTTGCATTGAGACAAATTAATGACGAGGTCTATTTAGCTTCATGTGGACTAATGCCATATAATGGAGAGTAATACTACGTACAATCATACAAAAAACATAATTGCTTGAAAGTAAAATTTATGTTAATGCTTTAGACTTTGCTAACTAGATAGTTCGATTATTTCAATGAATGTTTTATGCACCTTTTGTTGGAATCTTACAAATATGATGTTCTATTTTAATATTTCTGTCATAATTCTTTATTATAAATTTTTAATTAAAACACACCTCATTAGAGAACAATCCTGGATATGCTAATTAGTTAAGTGTTAACAGTACCAAAAAAGGAAATAATGAGAAAAAAGGCTGAGCAAGTGGACCTCTGATTCAGGACTAGTATGCAAAAGATCTTTGAAACAAGCTTCATAACCGTACCGAGGAAATGAATCTCCAATTTATGTGCATGATAATGCATTTCTGCCTATTTCGCTTCAACATCACAGTTATCTCATGGAACTTTTATGATACATCGAGTTTCAGTATATAGCTTTGCCTAAAAAATATTAAGCAGTATGGGATTCTGATTGCGATAATCATATTGCCCAGGTCAGTTAGCAAAAGAAAATCAGAACTATCAGGGTAGTCTGCTAACATTGACTGTTAGCAGATATACCCAACCTTTAAAATTCTCTTTTAAGTACTACGTAAGGTGTCATTACTCCTTGGGATCAAAATGCCTCTTATGCTCAATGAAGTTATTGCAAGTACATTCTGGTACTAAAGAGTAGCATTTCCTCCTAAAACAATTCTCAAAAATTACAACAGAAAAAGGACAATACCGTCCTTTGCTTCAGCATCCACCCACATTGACTGAGATTGTTTGAGTGATTTAAGGGAGTTTAGACTAAGCAGCTAAACATGTACAGTTGACACCACACCAATGTTATTGAAACTCAATCTCTGGGATGGAAATGGATAATTGAGATTATTATTTCATTTTTCTGAATAAGAAACAAAATTAGAAGAGAGGTAACAGATTTCAAACAGAGCTAGGGGGTGACCTCACAAACAATGGAACCACAGACCATCAGAAGAACCTGTTGAGGACAAGGGGCCTTCACATTAACAGCTTGATAGGATATCCAGCTTTGTTCGAAAAGAGAAAAAAATTGCTGAAATCATTATGGAAAAGATGTAAATTTTCAATTAAATGATTCTTCTTTACTCTTTAATAACATATTGGGTCTGTACAATGCATGTTATCAATTCTGAAGAGTTCAGTTTCTCCCAAATCTTCTCACTAACTGAAAATAGAAAATAAATTCTAACTGAATCTTCTCTACAAAACTGTGCTTTATACAAATCCTGTCTCAGATTCTGTTCAAGTGAGTGGTGATATCGATAAAGACATCCTCTCTGCAGGGAAGTGTTAGGCCACCAGTTGGATGATCAAACCCAAATTCTTGTTCAGCTTGATGTAATAAGTCTTGAAATGAAGGGTGGTTCAGGTAAGAGATTGGAACAACAAATCTTTTTCTTTCAACCCCGACATAAACAGCAAAAGATCCCTTTGGAATATCTGATGACTGTCGAAGAAACTGCTTAGCATGAATTATACGAGGCATTTGGATGGCCATGGCTCTACGAAGGGCTTAAGAAACAAGAAGAAGCTTGAACTTGCTAGGATCTGAGTTCGGTGTTGTTGATTGCTTGGTCATGCGTATATATATGTAGATGAGTACATTTACTTAAATGTTCAACAGCAGACACTGTGGTGAACAAGAATTGGGATAGGGCCAGAGAAGCACATAAGCACAAGGGATCACATGGTTCTGTCCTTCAACCACTCCCTGAATTTATAAGCCGTGAGCTAACTGCACAGATATTCGGAAACATCATTCCCCACAATTTCTGATACCACATGCTACTACTTACATCATTAAAATCTAAGTTATTAGAATCATTTTAGATGGACATTTCCTGATTCCATCAAGGATAATGCATAACAGTGTAACATATAGTTAAGAGGCATTTAGACAGGGACCAATTACCGGAGGGACACAATTGCACATTACCATCATGCTTCTGTCTTGCAATCTTCATCAGTAACTAGAAGTAATGGACTGAACTTTTGTATACCTTGATTTAAAACATAATTCACTATTTTTGAACAAAATATTCAACAAAAGGTCATTTGACCGACAGAAAATAAAATTTATAGATGGTCTTTTCTTGATCCAAGCAAAGTATCTTCTCACAAGCTGATGCATGCTTGAGATGCCTAATGCTAAAGATCGCATGTAAATGAATGTTTTAATACTAAATATGACATAAATCTGTTCCAGTTTGGGCACCAGAATGGCTGCCCAGTTTTTCTGTAGAATTTAAAAAATCAGATAAGATCCAAACAGTAAAAAGAGAGAGCATTGCAAAAGAGAGAGCATTGCAAAGCAAACAAACTCCATTTTTTAAATCAGGACTAGTAACAATACAGTGAATTGAACAATAAAAATCATTACATCATGCAGAACAGCATTGCAAAAGCATCAGAAGTCCATTGGGAATGAAGAACATATAGAGGCAATTGAATACCTGTTATGTTAATTATGCCAAGAAGCTCTGATACCACTTGTTATGAAATCAACTATCGGATTGAGATGTTGAAGTTATATGACATAATAATGAAGTGTTTGATCACAAGTAAAAAATAAAAAAAGCAAATATGATAGAGGAATTAGGAGATTTTATTGCACAAAAAATAATGAAAATGGAGAAATATTATAATGATCCTAAATGCTAGTAATCATTTTTCTCACACTATAAAATTGTATAGAAGAGCCTAATATTTATAAAGAACATATAGGGAATGTTCAAACCCTTTTAGTAGAGTTGTTGATGAACTAGGATACCAAAAATTCGAGTCCACAACAAATTCCAATTCCCAATGTACTTCCATAATAGAACTTCAATTTGATATAGGATTTCAGCAGCATTCCAAATTGAATTTTTCTTGACATGCACTTCAATTAGAATTTTTCAATTACTCACACCGTAATCATTTACTTCAACTTCTCAAAAATATACTAAAATGGCTTTTCTGCATATGTTCTTTAATGTTGACATAATGTCATGATAAAGGTCCTTGATGCATCTCAGTTCAGCATTTAGCATTGCCTAAAAACCTATTAAGCAGTTCTTGTTCCGCATATGCCATAAGGTAGTTTGAAAGGATCATATTGCCAAAGCTAAGGACTAGTCATCGGAAGAAATTAAGTAATAACTATTAGAGTAGACTGCTAAAAGTTAACTGTTTGCAGATATAGTAACCCTTAAAATTCTTTAAGCGATTCTTGAAAAGCTTCCTTACTCCAAGGATCAAAACGTTTTTTTAGTTTGATTCCTACAAATTAGAAAGTATCATTTTTTCTCAAAGGCAATGGATGAGGAAAGGTTTTCCAAGTGATACATTAGAGTTTAGATTAATGCAGTTAATATCTACTGTTGACATCATTGTCACAAAGTTATAACTCAGTTCTCTTTATTGAATGGATAACTAGGATTCTTGATTCGATTACTGATTTCGAAAAAAATTAGCGGATGCAAACAAAGCCGGAAGTGATATCATAAACAATGCCATAGACCATCAGAAAAACCTGTTGACAACAAGGGTTCTTCCAATACCGACTGATATGGCAATTGGCAATGACAATATCAAATATTCTACTAAAAGTGAAAAAATTCCTGAAATTGGTAAAGAAGTATATTTTCTAGTAAAGTTGCTTTTTGCTTCATAAGGACAACATATAGACTTTGTACACTGAAAGTTCTCAGATCAGGAGAGCTTAGTTTCTCCCAAATCTACTCGCTAACCAAACATAGAAAATAAATTCTAAACGCGTCTTCTCTACAAAATTTGCTTCATACAAATCCTATCTCAGATTCTGTTCAAGTGAGTAGTGATATCAATAAAGACATCCTCTCTGCAGGGAAGTGTTAGGCCACCAGTTGGATGATCAAACCCAAATTCTTCTTCAGCTTGATTTAACAAGTCTTGAAATGAAGGGTGGTTCAGGTAAGAGATGGGAACAACAAATTTTCTTCTTTCACCCCCAACATAAACAGAAAAATATCCCTTTGAAACATCTGATGACTGACGAAAAAATTGCTTAGCATGAATAATACGAGGCATATGGATGGCCATGGTTCTAGAAAGGGCTTAAAGAAAAAGAGCTTGAACTTGCTAGAATCTGTGTTGTCTCTGTTATCAATTTCTCAGTTTTGCGTTTCATATATATGGATGATTAGATATATCTTAAATCTTCAGCGGGAGATTGTGTGGCGAAGAGTATTCGAGATAGGGACGGACCAGAGAAGACACAAGCACAAGGAATCACATGGTTCTGTCTTTCACCTGCCACCTAAATTTTATAAGAAAAGAACTAACTAACTAGATTATCAGAAACATCATTCCCCACATTTTTTGAAACCACATGTTACAGCTTACACCATTAAATTCAAATATATTAGAAATATTAGAACATCAGGCATCACATGGTTCTGTCTTCCAATCATCAACGATAACTAGAAGTAATAGACTGAAATTTTGTACATGCTGAAAAACATAATACCCTATTATGTCTGACAACATGTCCAATAAAAGGTTGTTTGACTGAAAATAAATTTTTAGATGGCTTTTTCTTCACTTGAGCAAAGTCTCGTCTGTGACCAGATGCATACCAGAATTTCCAAATCTTTTATGTCTAAGATGACATGTAGACAAATGCTATATTGATTCCGTATGTCTGTTACTATTGGGACACCAAAATGGCTGCCCAATTTTCTCTAGAAATTACAAAATCAGATAACCAACCAAACAGGGCAACAGTAATAGATAAAGAAAGTGACAAAGAGAAAGTGTACTCCTTTATTGTTAGGTTTAGTTACAACACATTGACTTGAACATTAAAAATCACAGCATCTCAGAACTTTTTTATTAGGCTTTGTAGCTTTGCAATAAGCATCAGAAGTCTAATGCAGAAATTAAGAATGTGTGGAGGTAATATCAAACTTCACATAAATCAAATAATTCAACCTTAATCATGTTCTCAAGCTTCTGCATTATAAAATAAAATGTGTTTTCTGCATATTCTCATTAACACCACTAGTTTCATAACAAAGGTCCATAGTCAATTTCAGTTTCCGTCTGTAGCTTTGTATATAACCTGTAAGCAGTATGATATTCTCGTTGTGTATGTGCTATAAGGTAGTATGAAAGGATCATATTGCCAAGGCTAAGGATTAGTCATCAAAAGACAATCATAACAATCAAAGCACTCAGCTAAAAGTTGACTGTTAGCAGATATAGAAATCGTTGGAATTCTCTAAAATGATTCGTAAAATTTGTCCTTACTCCTTTGGATCATAATGATTTTTTTTTTTTTTTTT